>JACYXH010000469.1:3530000-3687500 GCA_026745465.1 Lota lota | reverse complement strand
TTTGAGTTGGTCACTAAAACGGTTGATAGTAAACTATAGCAAAATGAATGGTGTACATTTTGGTATAATGAATAGCCATTGGAGGGCATGCCCTCATTTTGTGGTGTATTATCTGACTCCACATCCAATGTTTATGTTGTGGCTTTAGGATGGAGCAGAATGAATGTGAGTGTCCGTGTGAGTGCCCCCTGGAGGTCAACGAGTGCACCGGCAACCTCACCTTTGCTGAAAACAGGTCAGGACAGGTCACAGACACAACTTTAACACACATTTAAAGTTAGTAAAGTCAGGTTAAAGACAATATGAAATATATGTTTTTGTTAATATTTTTAGCTCAACCAAGCTGTACCAGGTATATAGTATGGTGTTGTTTAGTGTTGCAGTGTTCCATCAGCAATCAATCTTTTATTATATCACTGGTAGTTCCAACCAAGCAACCTGATTGGTCAACGAGACCTTTAGAAGGGGATCAAATAAGCGTGAGGGCACACCTAGCCATGCTACTTGCTTAACAATACACAGTAGCAAAATCTGTCCATCTGTTCAAACCCTATGTTTAACCCGGGAAACTGAGTTACAACAAACAAAATGGGATTTATTTTGAGAGTGAATTGCCCCACAATATGACTATATTCTGAATATGTATTTTATTTTGCTATGACAATGACTTGATCATATTTTGTATTTGTTGGTAACTGTTGTATTTTCTCAATATTACACTTGAGGGTGTGCTTTACCGTCATTATTGGCACCTCAGTGATGCGGTTCGGAACGAAGTATTTGCACTGAGTTCCACAAGCAAGCGACATCAAGCTAACATCACTGATATTATATTACACCCTCTTATGTAATATTGCTTGATTTTCTTTCTTTATCCAGAACAGTCTTCATCAATGTCACCAGTTGTCTTTTTCTCCATCTGGCGGCCTATCTGCCTGTCAGTCTGTCTTCTCATCAGTTTGTTTTCAATCTCCCTCATTGTCTTTCCATCTTTCCACATTTGTCATTTTTGACAACAGATTGTCTTTCTGATGAGGACATGTTCTGTGATGACAGGGGAAGCCCACACTTAACTTCCTTTCATAGACTGAACTTATGCAGCACATTTTTAGTTCTCTTTTGGAGAAGTTTAGTGTCAAACTCAACACCATCTTGGGTGCAAAAGTTGTCTTCTTTTTTTTTTGCTGCTGTTTTGTCCTGACTCACAATATTGTATTTGTGTGTGTGTGTGTGTGTGTGTGTGTGTGTGTGTGTGTGTGTGTGTGTGTGTGTGTGTGTGTGTGTGTGTGTGTGTGTGTGTGTGTGTGTGTGTGTGTGTGTGTCCACAGAAACCCCAGTTGTGAGATGACCCAAGAGCCCCTTAGCATGAGTGTGATCGACCCTGGTCTTCATGACAGCCTCCCTCAGTGCATCAACACCCGCTGTGGCCAGAGATACACTAGCAGGTAACATACACACACACGCATACACACACACAGACACACACACACACACACTGCCATATGGAACTCCAAAAACATCCTTCTGGATCTGATTTGACCGTTGATTTTGTTCCCAGCGACTGTTTTGGGGTGTTGGACTGTGAGTGGTGCACGGTGGACAGTGACGGAAAGACCCACCTGGACAAGCCCTACTGTGCCCTGCAGAAGGAGTGCTTCGGGGGCATCGTCGGGGCCAAGAGTCCCTACGTGGACAGCCTGGGGCTCATGGGTGAGTGGAGGCAGAATAAGTGTGAGTGAGGTGTAAAGTTGCCAAAGCTTACAAAGGATCTTTTGAATCTCTTTAAGGTTAAACCTCTTCATTTGAAATGACAGAAAAGGGATACGATAATGAATGTGCTCATAGTTTTTTATGGCTTTGGAGGAAAGTGTGGCAGTATTGGCCAGGGAAGAATTATGTACTACTCCAGCAGTTCACAGCGATGAGAGACGGAGAAGCAGTTTAGCGAGGAAGTGGAAGATTGATTTCTTTGGATCATTTAGCACCAGAGCTGTTTATGTTCTTCTGCTTCTTCTCCGGCACCCAGACCCATTCTAATAAACTCTCTGTTCTTTCTGTTCTCTATTGCTCTCTCTTGAGCTTTCTTCCTCTCCTCTTGTTCTGTTTTTCTGTTCTGCTGCTCTTTTTATTATGCTTTCCCTCTGCTCGCTCTCTGCTTTTTCTCATTTCTTCTCTCACTATATGTTCCCCTTTGACCACTCCATTGTTTCTCTATGTCCATGTTATATCTCTCTCCCTCTGTTTCTGTGTCTGTATCTATCTCTCTCTTTATTTATATTCATATACTTCTCTGTCTGTCTGTCTGTCTGTCTGTCTGTCTGTCTGTCTGTCTGTCTGTGCCTCTCTCTCTCTCTCGCTCGCGCTCTCAGACGAGGAGGTGAGCTCTCTGAACATGATAAAGAGTGCCCCGGTTGGGCCGGTGGCGGGCGGTATCATGGGCTGCATCATGGTGCTGGTCCTGGCCGTCTACGGCTACCGCCATCAGATCCATCGGCGGTCCCACCAGCACATGTCGCCGCTGGCCGCCCAAGGTAGGCATGGGCTGCAGGTCACGTGCACACACATTCACACCCATGGACCTACGCTTGTGTCATGCACTCTAATATAACAGTTCTGACAGCTGACATGATCAGGAGTGTTATATTTAATGACATTTTTATTGATCTATTTTAATTTCTTTAATTTGTCATTTAAATCTGCACTATGTTTATATGTAACTGTAGCTACAACAAAAGCCAGCCATTAGAGGCTGCTAATGAGAAAACGTACATTGTGCAGGTTTAAGGATGCCTCTATAAACCTATGGGTAATATTAACAGAAGATGTCTGAAGCTAGAGGGAATAACAGCACACTAAACATTTAAAAAATGTTTAAGCAATATTTCAAATTGTTTGCTTGTCACAAAGATATTCCAAACCGTTTAGCCATAACCTAAGAGCAAAAAGGTAAAGCTGGGGCCACTGTGCCAAAGTGGCTAGCCACATTAATACTTTCATCTCACATCATGGTTTTGGCTCTGGGCTGTTGGAATTGATCAAACGAAGAATGTTTCAGTAGAGCCTTTCATTATTTGGTCCAGACTGAGACACAGAACTGGCAGGCATGGGAGATGGGCAATAGGACAATAACAATTCCTGGAGGATTGATGTTCTCTTCTAGTCATAGATCATACATTTATACAATTTATAAACCATTCTGCAAAAATATGACTTAAACAGTCACACAAACTAGTCTATACACATTCTTGCATAGAAATAGAATTACTTTGAATTCTGCAACATTTAAAATCTGGAGGTTTTCCGCATGGTTCATGTGCTCTGACAATACAACCGACTTTGGAACCCTTTCCAAAATGCAGATGTGCTCTTTCTGCACTGTTGACGCCATAATAGTGTTGACAATCACTCTTGCGAAAGTGCCCCATTCATTAAATGCTCAATGCTGGATTGCTGTTTTATGGCCTACACCAGTGCGACAGCAAATGGAAGCCCGGAAGCCACTCCATTCCTGGTTAATGTGTCCTGGGCCGCATAACGGGATCCAGATTATGAGAAGAGGTCTCTGGGAGATTCAATAAGATTTGCTCAAATTCCCAGCAATTTCCCAGTAGCCTGCCTGATTTCATGGTTAGAGGTCATCCCCTCCCATAATCAAGTGCTGTGTGATGAGAAGGTGTTTGATGATGTAGGAAATGGCTCATGCCTCTTCTTCCCCCCGAATGCCTCCCAGAAATGTCCGTGAGAATGTCTAACCTGGACAACGAGAGAGACGAGCGCGACGAGGACAGCCACGAAGACAGAGGAATCAGTGAGTACCGCCGGGACGCATGGTCTCACAGACAGGAAACCAAGAGGCAGATGTTTGTCCATGTCACACACCATGATTTTGAAAGTATCCAACCGAAAGATTCCCACCCCACCCTTCAGGCCTCCCTCCAAAATCACTCCCCCAAAGCAAGCGACTAGCTTGCTAGCTTTAACAATAGGTCTGCCTAGCCTTGTGGAAGACCCCGGCCGTGCACAATGAGTGCGCGCAGGTAGGTAGGTAGACAGACAGGTAGGCCATCCAATCATTTCATTCGAGCCAAAATAAATAATTTGACGGCTTATTACAGGCCTGCGACAGCCATACCAGTCTTTTTCCAGTCTTTTTTTTATATCTGAGCATTTGATTGATTTATTGCTGTCACGATGTTAAAAGAATTTCAACAAATATGACAAAAAATGCTTCTAAAATAAATGGCCTACCCTAGCTTAATTGTGTTTTGACACCTCTCTTCTCGTTCCACTCCCAGTCAGTAACACGCGATTCATGGCGGCGGTCATCGAGAGGCACACACACAGCCCGGAGCGCCGGCGGAGGTACTGGGGCCGCTCCGGGACGGAGAGTGACCATGGTAACACACACACACACACACACACACACACACACACACACACACACACACACACACACACACACACACACACACACACACACACACACACACACACACACACACACACAGTAACCATGGTAACACACACACACACACACAGTAACCATGGTAACACACACACACAGTGACCATGGTAAGCCACAACACACACAGGGACCATGTTAAGACGCACACATAAACAAACAGACAACGAACACACACACATGCATATGTGAAAGCATATAATGTCCTTGACACCCTTTAATACATTGAATATATAAAGCGCTTTTCATTCGAGCAAGCTAAACGTGCTGAACTTTGACATTTACTTATGTTGTGTTTGTTACACACATGCGTCAGAATACACAAGGCACCAGACAGAAGGTCACCACCACCATACCAGAAAGAGGAACTGGTGCAATGGAATTATAATAAAGTCGAAACCATCAACACAGATCTACTGTATACTGCTGCAGTGTATTATGTATTATTTCTTCTTTTTTTTGTATTTAATGTTCCACATAATTGTTTCCCAGCCAAGAGAGCTTGTTGGTAGATAAAGCTGACAGACTGTTAACTCCCTACGTAGGCTGAGAGTCCCCATTACTCTGTTGTATAACTGGTGACGATGATGATGATGGTGACGATGATGATTATCACTGGGGGAAGAGGAGATGTTGGTCCGAGTGGTGACAGCGATTAAAGAGAGTAAGCGGAAGGAGAAAGAGAGAGAAAAGAGCTGGAAGCAGAGTATCTGGTTCATATCAATATTCTGTGGGAAGACAGAGCAGCAAAGCATGAATGTAAAAATGTGTGCAGAATTATCCCATTGTAGTATTGACCACCTAGTAAGTAAACCCGCTCTGTCTCCCCTCACAGGAGTTATTTTCTTGCCTGTTTGAGGATTGGTGTTGAACAGGGAACACAGTGAAGCTCTGAGACTGTACTTGTGATGAAGTGATATCATATTTATATGGACTTGCTTGACCTATATATGAGACATTGGAGAGAACCGGACTATGGAAAGGAATCTTATTGCATGTTGCATAACCCATGATATGAGAGAACGAGAACGAGAGAGAGAGAAAGAGAGAGAGGTGTGATGAAAGGTGAAGTACCATGAGGGAGAGGGAAGGGCCGGAGAGGGAGAGGGTGGGGGTGTCGTGCCTTTTGGATGAAGCAAAGTCTTGACATGTGCTTCAAAGTTGCTGCTCTGCTTGCATCAGTCAATGTCCTCCCACCTCCAGCCAGCACATTTCAAACTGACACACACACACTCTCACACTGACGTAAGACATTTAAGTGAGTCATTCGGACACAGACACACAGTGTTGAATATAGTCCTTTGGTGTGTTCTTGTATTTTGGTTTGCCAAGTTGTCTTTTTTAGCAGTTAACGAGGAACACTCTTTTCAGATCCACAATGATGTGGGCTCCTGAGAATTGTACCTTGCTGTCACATGACTCCAGCATGGATTCTAATTAACTGATTATAGGCTCCAACTAACTAAAATGCACTTCAGGTATAGCTTTGTCGCTAATTGTTCACAACACGGTGCTACCTGCTGATCTCTGCAGATTAAGAGCTCCGGTAGGACTCATTGTTGACTCTCTTAAAGAGCCTTTCTAATCTCACTCACACTGGGTCTTGAAAAAGTGACGAGCTCCGGGGAAAAGTGTCCCAGCCAGACTCTGCTCGTGCTAGATTTTCCTTTGAAGACTCTTTCACGCCTCAATCCCTCATTAGTTTCCCTCCATCACCTCCTCTACCCTAACGACTCTGTAGCCTTTTAGGATTTCTTCGTCCTTCTCTTCCTCCCTTTTTCCTCTCCTCCTCACTTTCACACTGTTATTCCAACGCTCGGCTTGTGATAATGTAGAGGTCCAGAGAGAGTGCTTTCATTCACACAGTTAAACGGGAGACATGCAAATCTCTTGAGACAACATGGGTACATGAAAGGGATGATGACTGGATTTGTAGTGCGGTATATCACGGAAAGTGGTACTGCTTTGCCAGAGGCACACTAGTAATTGTTGTGAAGGAAGGGGATGCATGCATCATAGACGGCATCACACGACAATATATTACACAGTGTTGCTATAAATGTGCAAAAGGCATCAGTTTATGTGCGGGCTATGTGGAATCGATAGGGTTTTTTGGTTATAATCGTTTGGATTATCCTGTGATCAGAAGCATGGGTGTCATATCTATAGGTTTGTAGTTTAGTACTATTGACTTTGTATTCAAAGGGGGGATAGGGAGGTTTGCATCATAGCAAACGTTTATGAAGCCAGAAATTACTTGGGTCACAGGATTAAACATCCTTTGCGGTGCATGTTTCTCTGAATTTTGTTAACTGTACTTCCGTAGTTTGGTTCTTCCAGTGAGCATCAGAACCATTGATGCTTGGAAATAAACAACATATAGCAAAGCCCAACTCTAAACACACATATACACACGCACACACCTTTCATCTTATTTCTGCGTCATCACGATAAGTGTATAGTATATCCACATGTATTTGAAACACAGACCCTCACACTCACTAAACTCTCAATCACTACCTCATCATTTGGTTCGGTGCCTCTGGAGATTTGATGCTTAATCTTCAGAAACGCTCTCGATTTTTTTCTAAATATAATTAATGAAGAACTTGAGGCTTAAAAGGTTATTTGCTACATGGTAATTAAGGCTTGATGGAGGATTTCATCCCTGTGCGCATTGCCGTCTTTGAGTTACGAGTTTTTAAAGGAGAGCTCTAGAGTGGTAAACTGCTTAGTAGAGTTAATACCTAAGAAATGTCTTTGTTGTTCATAAAAGGGAATTAAAGCCCTGGTCTCCAAAGTCCAGAGGTCCTCACAGTTAATGTCTCCACATGAACTTTTACCTCTCGGATTCGCTGTTTCTCAATTCTTCTCCCGACCTAGTCTCCCATCTGCTCCGATTACAATTCCCTTCATTTACTGCAAACACAAAACAAACACGTATGATTGAAATGCGTAAGAGAAGGGGCACGAAACAAAAACAGAAAAGATTCATCCGAAGTTTATTTTGAGTTTGTGCGACACAAAGGCCTCCTGGTGCAGTCAGATCACAACAGTCCTCATTATCCACCGGCCTGTTTTCAGTAAGAGAAACCTAGGACCGTCTGATCTTTTGTCAGCCTCCGGAGACAACAAGATCTCTGTTGGTCTGGCAACTAGGATACAGAGGGCGGAGGGATTGAGCTGGCCCAATCGTAACAGTGGACAACGTTTTGAAGAACGAAACTCTTGTAATGATGCTGTTGGCGATGTCGTCGTCCACAAGACCCGTCTTCTGCTTAAAGGCTTTGCAAGACATTCTGTGTAAAAGAGAAGTGTAAAGAAAGATAATGGTTGGGGGTGTAACATTAATTAGACAAATAACATCCACAGCTCACAATTGAGGATCCCAATGTATGTTTTGCTATTTTGCTAATGAATGGACACATTTTGACAACTGAAGATAGTTAAAAAGTCCAAGTATGAAAGTACATGAAACCCAGGGAGCTATGATTGTGTGGTGTAGTCTGGGCAGACATGTTTACTTACATAAATACTTAAACCATTATACCATCATTGTCTCTTTTCCTCTTCAGATGTCTCAAAAAGTGTATACATACACCGATTTTATAGTGGTTTAAGCACTTGGTGAGCAAAGTCCCCATTGAGTTGATAATAGGTGTAATCCCGATCAATGGCTGACTTACTGACCAGATTCAGGGTGTTTTTGCGCATCATGAAATAACTTCCAACTCGTTGTTTTTGTCTTTTGTCTTTTTTGCTTCCAATCAGGTTACAGTACCATGAGTCCCCAGGAGGACAGCGAGAATCCGCCCGGCAACAACGACCCGCTGTCGGCCGGCGTGGACGTGGGTAACCACGACGACGACATGGACCTGGACACGCCCCCGCAGACGGCAGCGCTGCTCAGCCACAAGTTCCACCCATACCGCCACACACACACACACCACCACCCGCTCCACATGCACACGCATCACATGCAGGCTGCCGTCACCGTGCACAGTGTGGACGCCGAGTGCTGATCCATCCCCCCCCCCCACCCCCCCTCCTCTCTCGGAACCAAACGGCTGAACTATTTCCTTTTTTTTTTATCAAAGACTTACGTCCACTCGTGACTAGATGGCACATGGTGCACACAATAATAATGACACGGTGGATTAGAAAATAACCTGAGACAAAAGGGTGTACGTCGAAGCGGGAAAACGAAACCCTGCAACATGCTGACTGTTGCTATAACAATGTGTCTGCAACACATTGAGTCCAAGTTCAACAGAGAGGGGGCCATTTTGTTTCTTCTTCTTCATGTATTTTTTTCCCCATCAGAGTTCATTAAAGATCGGGCCGGACAATGGAGTTCCACATGAGTGTCCATCTTGGAACCGTAACGGCAATAAGCAGAATCGTGCAGAGTTGCCTGATTGATACGGTTCATACGGTTAATGGCGGTATTATGCTGGGTCACGGTGAACGCTAAACAGGAGTGCGCAAACGTATTGTGAAATTCCCTTTGGCCTGAGAAAGACCAGCGACACATGACCATAATGTTATACCAGAATTTATAAGATCCACATCTCTCCATTTCGCTTCACTCGAGGAACGCAGGAACTTTGTGAGCAGTTTCAAACCACAAACTCCATTTTAGAGGGAGATTTTTTTTTATGTAACATTTCTCACCTGAGACCTGGAAAACAAACTGCTGTCTGTTTATGGATGTACCCTTAAAGCATCTAGCTGGACAACATATAACATTTGACATACAAACCTTGAGAGAACAGAAAACATATTTTTCTACTAGTATTTATTGAAGAGGTGGGTTGAGCGTGGAACCGACGAGTGGTTGCCATGGTGACCCAGCTCTTTGCTCATAGGCTGGTACACCCCCCCCCCCCCCCCCCCCCCAACACACACTCTCGGTCCTTGTTATCCATGTTCCAGTGGATAACCCTACGATATGACCCAAAGGGTTTTCTGTTCTACAGTCCGGACGTGGGAACTCTTTGTCGACGAGGAGGACCGCGTGTTGTGGGGAAGTTCTCCCGAGACTGGAACCACTCGTGCACTGGCCTTTATTTTGACCTAAATACGAAGAAATAAATCTAAAAGCGGTGAGGAAGAGCCTCTCTCAGTGGAGCCCCACGTTATAAAAGCCTGTGTATTTTGGTGACACTGAATATCAATTCAAACCAGTTATATTCCAATTGGGATATAAGATGGATACTCTGAGCTAAAGATAAGAGACCCAGAGAGAGAGAGAGAGAGAGAGAGAGAGAGATAGATAGAGGTGTTGCTGTAAAGTGGCTTCACCAAGCTACAGGCTCATCTGTGGTTAACCACTTGAAATGTATTTTCTACCCTTTTTTGGTTGTGTGTGTGTGTGTGTGCGTGTGCGCAGATGATTTTTTGTTTTAAGGTTTTAAAGGTAGCATTAGAGAATGGACATTATTAATTAATCATTGCGCAATCCACTTATTTTTTTTCTTTCATATTATCTGTTCATGAGGTGCACTGCAACCCAAGTCATGGCAAAGTAATACTTTTTTTCTGTATTTACACTAGGAAGTGTAAATACAGAATCAAAGATGGCTGTTACATGTCCTGTACACTCCTTATTTTTCAAAAACGATGACATGTGTGTCCAAAAGATGATATTTCTACATTTATATTGATTTGTCAGTTCATGGTATCTCTCTATATAAATGGATACCTTGGATATTGGTTTGTTGAATATAGTTTTATCTTTTGTTTAGGTCCATATTGGATGTAAGTAAGTACTTGGGAAATCAATACATTCTCTTCAAGGGCACACTTGAGAGGGTTTTCTAGGATCATATAATCATATTATTTGTTTCCAAAATGCCAACTGTAATGTCTCCATAAACTAACATGCTACAGAGAGAGGTATTGTATATTTTATTTTGAGTAATGACCATGTAACAAACATGTAGTTCATTTGGAGTTTTGACGACCGTTGCTAACGGTTGGTCACTTTGGTCAAATTTTTTTTTTTTATAAAACGTGTGTACAGTCTCCTAACCGCAGATTAGCCAATATGACCTACGTACAATATTGTAACTCAAAGAGGGGGGGTCGACAAAAACGACGGTTTCATTCTCGTGGGATACCAACAAAACACAGACCAAATACAACCACCATCATGCACATTTAGCTATGTGGTGAAATGCGTAATAACTTTAAACACTGAACACCAAACATTAACTTTGAACATTTTCAGAGCGTTGCATTGTATGGTCTGGGTCAATAATTGAATCAGCCATAATTCAATGCTTCATTTTGGTGTCTAATTGAACAATGGGAAGACTACACGATTCTTTTCATTACCAACATTTTTACATTGAAAATGAAACGATGATATATTGCATTAAAATACCCAATAATTATTATGATAATGCAAGCATTGTCACCCAGCCACGCTCCATTTATCCTACCATTTGTGCCACCTCATAAAGTTTCTCATCGCTATTTTAATGACTCATCAAAACCATTCCATCTTTAAAATGCTGACACAAATTAATTCTCTGTTGCAATATGTTTTTTGTCCGGACAGTTTTTAAATTGGAAGATAATTTGTAGCAGTATTTACCGGCTGTGAACAAGTAAATGTGTGAGTACATGGAACAATAGTAAGTGAGTGGTTGTTCTGAAGGAACTTAAGTGTGTGTGTAGATCATCTCCCCCCACCCCTTTGTACCATAGAGTTGTCAAAGGAAATGTATTGCAATGTGAATGTGATTAAAAATGAACAAATCCACTTTACTCTAAATATCCTCTGCGGTTTTCTTTCCCCTAAAGTTAAGTTGACCTTAAAGGTGCTGTAGGGAAGATTTAAGAGCTATAATTTCATTGTAATTTGTGACAAATGCCATAGCAATCCGTCAGCTAACAGTGAGTGAAATGCTCTGTGAAATATCTGTTCTGGTTTACTGCGCCTGCCTCTGTATGAGACCATTTCGATTTTAGACCTGACTAATCAGGGCATCTCTTCCCTGATTGGTTCGGGGAATCCAACTTTCCCGTCAATCACAGGTGCGTGAAATGCAATCACTCCCAAAGGCGGAGAAACTACTTATTCATATGGTGTCTGGCAATATCCACGCCGGAGTATCCATTCTTATTCAACTGTGATTTTGTGTTGATTTTATATGGACCCTCTCCGTAAGAAATATGAGCTTTTGACTGGGTTGAAGACCTTCTCGATCCTGTTGATTTTGTTGCTGGTTTGACTCCTGGCAGAAGGGTTTTAGGTTCAATCCTCGAAATCTGTAAATCTTCCTGTATGTATCTTCAAGCCAAACCCCCACCCCTCCATGACCCGGCTCTGAAGGTCATTACGGATCTGCCTTGTTCTTGAATATCTTTACCAGCCAGCCAGATCGCTAAAGAACTTGGAGCTCCTGTCCAGCAATTTGAGCTCTTGTATCGACCGTCTTATGGAAAAATACTCACAAAACCCCCCCATTTTTATTTATTTTTTTACAATTGAATCAGTTACGTTAACACAGCTTCAAAACATGTGTTGTGACGTTCCTCTAATGTGTCCGAGAAGAGGAACACGACCGCATGCTGTTGCCTGAAGATCTCATCCGTTATTCACGAAGCTCCATTTCACACAGATGGTGGGCAAGATGAAACGAGGGACCATCTCACAGATGGAAGAGAGGAAGCATGGCTAGTGCATGATAAAGCGCTTCGATTTAAGATCCTACAATTTGTTCAATATTTGATTTCAATCATTTTTAATAATGGCTACGCCCCTGTGAGTTGTTCGTTTGGTTGCATTTTAATAATGAAACTTGAATAAATGTATATAAATATTATATTTGCAACATGGAACGAGCTTAGTAGGCTTACTTATTTTGTGTTGATACATTCAGTACTAGGTTTTCAATACTTAAAGCCTTTACAAGACTTGAATCTCTTTTGTTCATTGTAAATGAGGAACTGTACAGTGAATATAATTGTAATTAAAGCTGCAAGCAGCCATTAACGGGTGTCGAGGCTTAGGCAGACGAGGCAGACCAGTGAGACTGACAGATTTTATACAGTTGATGAGGTTGGAATGGCCTCAGCTCAAGTGCGGTGATTGGCCTTCAATGTTTTATGAAAGTGTATCAAAGTCAGGGTTCGGCAGTTACGCTTCTTTAACGCTTTAAAATAGTCATAACCGACATAGCATTTAGACAGACACACACGGTAGTGACAAGTGCAGTGCATCAACATTGCAAACAGTTTGGTCGGTGCTTATGGACTTGACATTGTACTGTGTTGTTTTTGGTTGAAATCAAGAAACTATTATATATTGTCATATAGTATGAAGATAATGATAGAAAATGGGTTGTTTTTAATGTAATGACAGCTTCAGACACACACACACTTTTGGTTTACTTTGATCAAACACGGTTTAGAAAAGTGAGAGAAAAGTATTATATATTGTCATACAGTGTGAAGATAATGATAGTAAGAGTGGTTGAATGGGTGGACTTTACATGGTACTGTATTGTTTTTGGTTTAAATCAAGGAAGTATTATATATTGTCATACAGTATGAAGATAATGATAGTAAGAGTGGTTCAATGGGGTGTTTTTAGTGAAATGATAGCTTCACACACACACACACACACACACACACACACACACACACACACACACACACACACACACACACACACACACAAGTATTGTTTTTGGTTTAAATCAAGGAAGTATTATATATTGTCATATAGTATGAAGATAATGATAGTAAGGGTAGTTGAATGGGGTGTTTTTAATGTAATGACTGCTTCACACACACACACACACACACACACACACACACACACACACACACACACACACACACACACACACACACACACTAGCTATGCCAGTTATGATTCTATTTTAAACTGTTTTTCATGAAATGATAGCTTAACACACACACACACACACACTTTAGGTTTACTTTGATAAAACACTGTTTAGAAAAGTGAGAGAAAAGTTTTATATACTGTCATACAGTATGAATATAATGATATTAAGAGTGGTTCAATGGGATTGGAATCAAGGCATTGTCACCGTTTTGAGCCTCTGGCAGCCATGTTTTTGGGCATAATTGGGAAAGTGAGATATCTATCCTGTTTGGAATTTCATGCTGAACAACTTTTCTATTATACTCAAGATGATAGGAGTCCATATAGATGTTTGAAAACGTGGCTTTTTGCCTCTGGCGGCCATGTTTCTTTACCAAAATTCAAATCTGAAAATGTAATCTTGTTCAGAATTCCATGCCCAACAACTTCTGTATTGGACACAAGATCATAGGAATCCATCCTGATATCGAAGAACGCATTTACGTCCATTCTGACAGTTTTTAGCCTCTGGCGGCCATGTTGTTTTAGCAAAATTGAAAAAGTGAAAACGTCTTTTTGTTCATAATTCCATGACCAACACCTTTTGTATTGGACGTAAGATCATAGGAATCCATCCTGATATCGAAAAAAGCATTTTAATCACTTTTTCATTTTTTTCGTCTGGCGGCCATGTTGTTTTGTCAATCAACTTAAATCTTACTTAAGCATTTGTGGTTTTGAACCCTGATTGTGTGACAGTTGGTCCCGTTCAAATCCAACAATCCTTTTAGGAACTGTGGTCATTTTAGTCAAAAACCACGCCTTTTTGATGCCACGCCCCAATTGAAAAAACATGGGTACCATCTTGTTCAGAATTCAATGTTGAACCATGTTTGTATTGGACGTAAGATCATAGGACTCCACCTTGATGTCGATATAAGCATTTTTGTGTTCGGCGTGGTTAAGCCACACCTTCCTTCAAAGTTAATGGCTCCTGGGGGCCTTATGTTTTATTGCAAAGACTTATTGTGAGAGCATATTAAAGATATTGGTCCAAAGATTATGTGTGCCCAAGGATTTCTGTCTATCTCAAAAAACCTAGGACCCCTACTGATTTTAATGTTTTTCACAAAATTCTAAATGGCGGAAAATCTATCATGGCGGAAGTCATAGGTTCTTGAGGCACATTTGTTCAGCATGTGAAGATGCATCTATGGTCAAAGTTACATGACTGTAGGTCAAAGGGGTCAGGAGATATGCTTGTTCAAAGTTTGCATTTTCAGACGATTGCTGTAGCGCCACCTTTGGGCCAATCAGTGCAATTCTTTCACACAGATATTCTGTAGTCCTCCTCTACAGCTGTAGCAAGTTTCATAAAAAGTGCCCACATTTTTTTCACGACAAGGATACAGCTATAAAACATTTACGTTTCAAAATGTTATATTTTGTGGTGTTGTTCAAATCTAAACCTAGATTTGAGCAAAACCTTTCTTGGGAAAAGACCACCTGACTGACACACTGAGTACTATGTAAAAAAGTAAAAAAGTGAATCCTTGTCGTGATCAAACTAGCCATTAATAAATCAATAAAAAGCAAAGTTGGTTCTATTAACATGAATCATAAATAATGTCTCTGGATTCGTTTTTTCTGGTTTAATATTTACACAAGCATTGAAAGTCCCCAAATGAAAGTTCTCAAACAGCAGTAGCCTGTTTGAAGTGCTGGCAATATATTAATTAACTATGCAAAACCAATTATGTTTCTTGGGAAATTGCAGCTGATGACCATGAAACTGACCAACTGATTAGGGTTCTTGGTTCGAACCCTAACGTCCACAGTAACCCTAATGCCCCCTAACCCCTACCTGTATGCCTCCTAGAATAAGATTATTCCTAAACCCTACCTATAGGCATCCTAGAGCAAGATTGCCTCTGACCCCTACCTGCTCATTAATGAGTAATGGACAAGATAATGTTAAATTATTTCAGAAAATGCTACAATTTATTAAAAAAAATGGAAAATACAAAACATAGACCATCTATTATATAAATAAATAGATATATAAGATAAAAGATTATATAGATATCATTTATCTATTGAATAAATAGAGATACGGAGATGAGTGTGTTTCTGTGTGTTTGTGTGTGTGTGATACATAAGTAGTTGATAAATAGAAAGACATCCAGAACACAAGTTCTGACCTGTGTCTGACTGCGCTGCAGCCACCCCCAGCGCTCCGTACGGCATCACCCTGCTGAGCTGCAACGGTTCCTCCATGACCCTGGCCTGGAAGAGCCCCAAGCACTGCGGGGGGTCCCGGGTCAACGCCTACTACCTGGACCGCCGCAACGCTGACAAGCTGCAGTGGCAGGAGGTCAACATCAGCCCCATCAAAGAGAGGGTCTACACCGTAAGTCACGCCGCCCAGAGGGGCTGGGTCTGGTCCGGATCCGGGTCTGGATCTGTGTCCGGGTCCGGGTCTAGATCTGGGTCCGGGTCCGGGTCCGGATCTGGGTCCGGGTCTGGTCCGGGTCTGGGTCCAGGTCCGGGTCTGGTGCGGATCCGGGTCCGGATCTGGATCTGGATCTGGGTCTGGGTCTGGGTCCGGTTCTGGGTCTGGATCTGTGTCTGGATCTGGGTCCGGGTCCGGGTCCGGGTCCGGGTCCGGGTCTGGATCTGGGTCCGGGTCTGGTCCAGGTCCGGATCTGGGTCCGGGTCTGGTCCGGTCCGGGTCCGGTCCGGGTCCGGGTCCAGGTCGGGGTCTGGGTCCGGATCTGGGTCTGGGTCCGGGTCCGGGTCCGGGTCCGGGTCTGGTCCGGGTCCGGGTCCGGGTCCGGGTCTGGTCCGGGTCCGGATCTGGGTCCGGGTCCGGTCCGGTCCGGGTCCGATCCGGGTCTGGATCTGGATCTGGATCTGGGTCCTGTCCGGGTCCGGGTCTGGATCTGGGTCCGGGTCCGGATCTGGGTCCGGGTCTGGTCCGGGTCTGGGTCCAGGTCCGGGTCTGGATCTGGGTCCGGGTCTGGTCCGGATCCGGGTCCGGATCTGGATCTGGATCTGGATCTGGGTCTGGGTCCGGTCCGGATCTGGGTCCGGGTCTGGATATGGGTCCGGGTCTGGTCCAGGTCTGGATCTGGGTCCGGGTCTGGATCTGGGTCCGGGTCCGGGTCCGGTCCGGGTCCGGATCTGGGTCCGGGTCCGGGTCCGGTCCGGGTCCGGGTCCGGGTCCGGATCTGGGTCCGGGTCCGGGTCCGGTCCGGGTCCGGTCCGGGTCCGGGTCCGGTCCGGGTCCGGGTCCGGTCTGGGTCTGGTCCGGGTCCGGGTCCGGGTCTGGATCTGGGTCCGGATCCGGGTCTGGATGTGGGTCTGGGTCCGGGTCTGAATGTGGGTCTGGGTCCGGGTCCGGGTCTGGATCTGGGTCTGGATCTGGGTCCGGCTCCGGGTCCGGATCTGGGTCTGGGTCTGGGTCCGGGTCCGGATCTGGGTCTGGGTCTGGGTCCGGGTCTGGGTCCGGGTCTGGGTCAGGGTCCGGTCCGGGTCCGTGTCTGGATCTGGGTCAGGGTCCGGTCCGGGTCCGTGTCTGGATATGGGTCTGGGTCAGGGTCCGGTCCGGGTCCGGGTCCGTGTCTGGGTCTGGGTCCGGGTCTTGGTCTGGGTCTGGGTCTGGGACTTGAAATGAGTAGAAGGAATTTTTCCATTAAAAAAAACTCATTTTCCAGCGATTAACGGGTGTCGAGGCTCGGGCAGACGAGGCAGACCAGTAAGACTTATACAGATTTTATACAGTTGATAAGGTTGGAATGGCCTCAGCTCAATTGCGGTGATTAGTCTTCAATGTTTTACGAAAGTGTATCAAAGTCAGGGTTCAGCAGTTACGCTTGTTTAACACTTTAAAATAGAATCATAACTGGCATAGCATTTAGACACACACACACGGTAGTGACAAGTGCATTGCATCAACGTTGCAAACAGTTTGGTCAGTGCTTATGGACTTGACATTGTACTGTATTGTTTTTGGTTTAAATCAAGAAGGTATTATATATTGTCATTATGTACTATCATTATGTATGAACATAATGACATTATAATGTCATTAATAATAATATAACATATAATATAATTGTTATAATATAATATAATAATATAACATAATATATAATATAATATATAATGTATATAATAATATATAATATAATGTTATTATATAATATAATAACATAATATAACATAACATAACATAATAACATAATGATAGTAAGAGTGGTTGAATGGGGTGTTTTAAAGAAATGACAGCTTCACACACACACACACACACACACACACACACACACACACACACACACACACACACACACACACACACACACACAAGTATTGTTTTTGGTTTAAATCAAGTAAGTATTATATATTGTCATATAGTATGAACATAATGATAGTACGTTTTTAATGTAATGACAGCTTCAGACACGCACACACACTTTAGGTTTACTTTGATCAAACACTGTTTAGAAAAGTGAGACAAAAGTATTATATATTGTCATACAGTATGAAGATAATGATAGTAAATGGATTGTTTTTAATGTAATGACAGCTTCAGACACACACACACACACACACTCACACACACACACACACACACACACACACACACACACACACACACAAACACACACTTATTGCTTTAGGTTGAAATCAAGAAAGTATTATATATTGTCATATAGTATGAAGATAATGATAGTAAGAGTAGTTGAATGGGGTGTTTTTAATTAAATGACAGCTTCAGACACACACACACACACACACACACACACACACACACACACACACACACACACACACACACACTAGCTATGCCAGTTATGATTTTATTTTAAACTGTTTTTAAAGAAATGATAGCTTCAGACACACACACACACTTTAGGTTTACTTTGATCAAACACTGTTTAGAAAAGTGAGAGTAAAGTTTTATATATTGTCATACAGTATGAAGATAATGATAGTTAGAGTGGTTCAATGGGATTGGAATCACGGCATTCTAACCGGTTTGAGCCTCTGGCAGCCATGTTTTTGGGCATAATTGGAAAAGTGAGAAATCTATCTTGTTCGGAATTTCATGCTGAACAACTTTTCTATTATAGTCAAGATGATTAGAGTCCATATAGATTTGTGAAAACGCATTTTAAGGCCATTCGGACGGTTTTTTGCTTCTGGAAGCCATTTTGTTTTACCAAAATTAAAATCCGAAAATGTACTCTTGTTCGGAATTCCATGCCCAACAACATTTGCATTGGACACAAGATCATAGGACACCATCTTGATGTCGATATAAGCATTTTAGTGTTCGGCGTGGTTAAGCCACACCTTCTTTCAAAGTTAATGGCTCCTGGGGGCCTTATGCTTTATTGGACAGACTTTTACCGAAGACATATTAAAGATATTGGCCAAAGGATCATGTGTGCCAAAGGATTTCTGTGTATCTCAAAAAACGTAGGACCCCTACTGATTTTAATGTTTTTCACAAAATTCAAAATTGCGAAAATTCCATTACACAGTCCATCCGTCCAATTGTTTTTTTCTGTAAAGACAGACGGACCGTCAGTCCGTCCGTCCGTCAAAAAATTTTTTTCTGTACAGACATACAGACAGAGCGTCCGTCCGTCCGTCCGTCTGTCTGTCTGTCAAAAAAAAATAATAATTGGACGGACGGACAGACGGACGGTCCGTCTGTCTGTCCAAAAAAAAAATTATTGGACGGACGGACGGTCCGTCTGTCTGTCTGTACAGAAAAAAATTAATTGGACGGACGGTCCGTCTGTCTGTCTGTACAGAAAAATAATAATTGGACGGACGGACGGTCCGTCTGTCTGTCTGTACAGAAAAATATTAATTGGACGGACGGACGGACGGACGGTCCGTCTGTCTGTCTGTACAGAAAAATATTAATTGGACGGACGGTCCGTCTGTCTGTCTGTACAGAAAAATAATAATTGGACGGACGGACGGACGGTCCGTCTGTCTGTCTGTGCAGAAAAATAATAATTGGACGGACGTACGGTCCGTCTGTCTGTCTGTACAGAAAAATAATAATTGGACGGACGGACGGACGGACGGTCCGTCTGTCTGTCTGTACAGAAAAAAACTATTGGACGGACGGACGGACGGACTGTCCGTCTTTCTGTCTGTCCAAAAAAAAATTATTGGACGGACGGACGGACGGACGGTCCGTCTGTCTGTCTGTACAGAAAAAAAAAATTGACGGACGGACGGACGGACGGTCCGTCAGTCTGTCTGTACAGAAAAATAATAATTGGACGGACGGACGGAAAGTGAGATATCTATCTTGTTCGGAATTTCATGCTGAACAACTTTTCTATTATACTCAAGATGATAGGAGTCCATATAGACTTTTGAAAAGGCATGTTAAGCCCATTCTGACGGTTTTTTGTCTCTGGCGGCCATTTTGTTTTACCAAAATTAAAATCTGAAAATGTACTCTTGTTCAGAATTCCATGCCCAACAACCTTTGTATTGGACACAAGATCATAGGAATCCATCCTGATGTCGAACAACGCATTTACGTCCATTCTGACAGTTTTTAGCCTCTGGCGGCCATGTTGTTTCGTCCAAATTGAAGATTTGAAAACGTCATCTTGTTCAGAATTCCATGCCCAACAACTTTTTTATTGGACTTAAGATCATAGGAATCCATCCTGATATCGGGAAAAGCATTTTAATACATTTTTCATTTTTTTCGTCTGGCGGCCATGTTGTTTTACCAAAATTAAAATCACAAAAAGTAATCTTGTTCAGAATGTTATGCCCAACAACTTTTATATTGGACACAAGATCATAAGAATCCATCCTGATGTCGAAAAACGCATTTACGTCAATTTGGACCGTTCTTAGCCTCTTGCGGCCATGTTGTTTCAGGAAAATTGAAAAAGTGAAAACGTCATCTTGTTCAGAATTCCATGCCCAACAACTCATCAATTTTACTTAAGATCATAGGAGTCTTCCTTGATGTCGAAAAAAGCATTTAAACACTATTTTCTGTTTTTTTCGTCTGGCGGACATGTTGTTGTGTCAATGAACTTATATCTTATTTAAGCATTTGAGGTTTATAATCCTTATTGTGGGACAGTTGATCCCGTTTAAATCCAACACTTCCTCTAGGAACTGTGGTCATTTTAGTCACAAACCACGCCCCTTTTATGCCACGCCCCAATTGAAAAAACATGGGTACCATGTTGTTCAGAATTTAATCTTGAACAACGTTTGTATTGGAGCCAAGATCATAGGACTCCACCTTGATGTCGATATAAGCATTTTTGTGTTCGGCGTTGTTAAGCCACACCTTCTTTCAAAGTTAATGGCTCCTGGGGGCCTTATGTTTTATTGCACAGACGTTTACAAAGATCATATTAAAGATATTGGTCCAAAGAGTATGTGTGCCCAAGGATTTCTGTGTATCTCAAAAAACCTAGCACATTTTTTCATGTTTTTCACAAAATTCAAAATGGCGGAAAATCTATTATGGCGGAAGTCATAGGTTCTTGAGGCATATTTGTTCAGCATGAGAAGATGCATATATGACCAAAGTTTCATGACTGTAGGTCAAAGTAGTCTGGAGATATGATTTGCCTATTTTGGACGATTGCAATAGCGCCACCTTTGGGCCAATCAGTGCAATGTTTTCACACAGATATTCTGTAGTCCTCCTCTACAGCTGTAGCAAGTTTTTATCCAAAGTTATCAAGCGGTTTAGGCTGTGTAAGTCGATTTTCCGTGACATACTAATAATAAAACCAGCAATAACAAGAGGTTGTCTTGGACTTCGTCCTCGACACCCTAATAAAACCAGCAATAACAAGAGGTTGTCTTGGACTTTGTCCTCGACACCCTAAGTTGTCTTGGACTTTGTCCTCGACACCCTAATTATTTAAATCATAACTAGCATTAAGTATCCAGTTTTCTATTTGCTTTGGTCACCAAAAGTGTTACCTGGTTGGTGTCTGTGTCCACAATGAGGCCAGAAGCCACACACACACACACACACACACACACACACACACACACACACACACACACACACACACACTCTCTCTAACCCTGGGACAGGGTGAGAGATGGAGAGGGAGAGAGAGACAGACAATTTCACCCCCTCATGTGTCTCTTCCGACTCTCATCTTCTCACTACAACAGTTTTTATGATCTCCTGTCATTGAGTCTGTAGTACAACACATGGTCACACTTGGTCTGTGTTCAAGTACAGTGCTCTACCTTCCTTTTTCTCTGTCTCTCTCTCTCTCTGTCTTACCCATGTGTTCCCCGTCCTTCTGTGTGCCAGAGACTCATTCTGAATTAGAGCAGTGAGCATGGTGTCCAAAGCACCCTCGGGCCATCCGTTCAGTTCAGTGTGCACAGTCTCTGTCTCTCTCTCTCTCTCTCTCTCTCTCTCTCTCTCTCTCTCTCTCTCTCTCTCTCTCTCTCTCTCTCTCTCTCTCTCTCTCTCTCTCTCTCTCTCTCTCTCTCTCTCCCTCTCTCTCTCTCTCTCTCTCTCTCTCTCTCTCTCTCTCTCTCTCTCTCTCTCTCTCTCTCTCTCTCTCTCTCTCTCTCTCTCTCTCTCTCCTGCTCTCTCTCTCTTGCTAGCAGTGTATTTTTGTGCGCTCCTCCGTGGTCCCAGAAACACCTGACATCCAGAGCGTATAAACGTCCAGCATGTATACACAGGGCTCTGAAGGGGTCTTCAGGTATAGAGGACACTAAATGGTGGTAAGCGGCGGTGTGTTACAGAACGATCCAGCCAAGAGAGTTGTGTGATTCATAATGCAGTTATAATTAATGCTCGATTCCAAACGTTTTAGTGCTTATTTAATAGTATTTTTTGCCTAGAGTATTGAGATGGCAACGGCATGTTCAGAGGGGGATATACTTCTGGGCTCTAGAACCAGTTACGACAGTGGCCCAAATCCAATTTGAAGAGATCCAATTCCATGTGATGTGTGCTGTTCACACTGCTTTGAAGAAATCGGATCTGGGTCAAATGTAGTCAACAAAAGATTTGGACCACATTGGCACTTTCGAAATGCCCTGACTTGTCCAATAAGTCAACGATAATGTACTGGTTCTGAAATATAATTTATACAGAAACACTGGCTGTGACTATAATCTTTATGGTAACATTGAGAAATATGCAAGCATGCTTGAAGATTTGCAAACGGTTATTATATATATATATATATATATATATATATATATATATATATATATATATATATATATATATATATATATATATATGTGTGTATATATATGTATGTATATGTATTCGTTTGTTTACTATGTACAGGAGGTCATAAGGGGTTGGTGGTGATATTATGTTATGAATATTGGTGATTATACATGCAGCAAGTTGGACAGAGATAACATATGGATCCGAGGTTCCTCATTTTAATTATTCATGTTTTTTTCTTCTTTTGGCTCTTGGTCAGTTTTTAAAAGTTCATGCATCTCTTGATCTGTTCCTCGCTGCATATCATCATCACATATCTATAATTTTGCACTTCTGCAAAACTTTCTGATGCTATAGGTGTCCTTTCTACATCCCTGTACAACACACAAAGAAGGCCACTTAACAGGATCGCCATGTACACACCATTAAACCAGATATACATGTGGTTTTAGGCACACGGTTGAAGGATATAGGGTTTAGAGGTTATTCTGCTCTGTTCTTACATACACACACACACGTCCCAGGTGCCTGATATTCCCATCGAGACTCTCTCACTCAACCCGCTCACACCCCCACACACTTCATCAGCACCGTTGTCCCCGTACCGCTCCTGCCTGACTCTCCTCTCGACGCCCACCCACTCTAAAGAGCCCATGAATCACACTGAAGTACTGGTAGGGCTTCCATAATCCATTCTACCCCTGTTTGGTTTGCTGAGCACAGACATGATGGGGCTGCAGTTGAGAGAGAGAGAGAGAGAGAGAGAGAGAGAGCGAGCGAGAGAGAGATGCACAGGTGGTCTTAAAAATATAGCGTGTATGTGTGTTGGGTGCAGTGTACCATACCACCACACCATGCCACCTGAGAAAACCAAAATAATTGTTTTCCGGTGAAAATGAGCCACTTAGTGAGGTGAATCATGCGTCTCTGGAAGCATCCTGTGTGAATGACAAGCAGTCCTTACTGTCATTCCTTTTAGAGACTTGCCTCCATCTGTCACTGGCTGCAGTTACATAATGTGTAAAAAAAAACATCACTTACAGATTTGTTTAATCTACTAACAAAGGGTTTTTTAGATAAACTTCGTTGTGTTTATTACATGGACCCAATGAGCTACAATGGTCTATAAAAGCATGACAAAGCCTGAAAGTACAGCCAACCACCAACAGGATTTGGTTAACTTTAAGGTTTTAAAAAAGTGGTTTAAACCAACCTCCACCCCCTCAACTACATCCTCTCACCTCCACCTCCACCCCAACCCCTTACCTCCACGTTCTCACCTCCATTCCCTCACCTCCACCTCCTCAACTCCACCCCCGCACCACCACCAACCCCTCACCTCCACCCCCTCACCTCCACCCACTCACAACCATCCCCTCAACTCCACCCCCTGACCTCCACCCCCTCACCTCCATCCCCTCACCTCTACCCTCTCACATCCACCTGCTCACAACCATCCCCTCAGCTCCACATCCACCCCCTTACCTCCACATCCACCCCCTCACCTCCACCACCTCACCTCCATCTCCATCCAGGCGGAAGAGTATGCTTCTGATTGATGTCGTCCCATTAATCTACACCCGCTGACAACTGTGATTGTCTGGCTTCAGCTCTGCCGAAGGAAACCACACACACACACAGACACACACAAACACACATTCACACACACTCAGATGGTGAACAGAGAAAGAATGCAAGAAGGAGATGATTTCACTACTTCTTCCTGGCTCCAGTAGAAGAAAAGCACCAAATATATAATATATAATCTGAAATACATAATCGAGATGTAAGTGTGCCTACTGGCATTATTTGTGGCCAACGGGCTCAATTGTGAAAAGTACCTCTTCTATGTCTGAGCATATGGTGTTATCTATATGTATACAGTGTGTGAGAGAGAGAGAGAGAGAGAGAGAGAGAGAGAGAGAGAGAGAGAGAGAGAGAGAGAGAGAGAGAGAGAGAGAGAGAGAGAGAGAGACGCACAGCCTGTGGTGTAGCTGCTCAGCCATTGTAGGGACTCAGCATGGGAGCTCTGTACCCCACGAGGTGGCCAAGAGGCAGGTTTCCACCCACACGGTTTGCTGGCAGCAGACAGTCAGGCAGGCAGGCTGGTCGGCTGGTTGGTTGGCAGAGACGACATCACTAGGACAGAAGAAGGCTTGTCAAGTGAAGGAAAAGAGGGGGGGGGGGGGGGGGGGGTGCGATAGATACCGCCATTCATATACTGTATTTTTCTTTTGCAGATATATATATATATCTCCAACAAACTTATTTTGCTGGTCAAGACACATATGTAGGCTGCAAAAGTTAGTCCCATGTAGTCTACTCTAAATAATTTGAACCGAATGTGTTTCTTTGTGTATTATAACTGCTGAAAATGCTTTTTGGCACAAGGATGTAGAAAACTTCTAAAACATTTAGAAATTTTGGTTTACGAAAGATGTTTATTATCCAATTATTTTTTATTAGCCTAAAACCAATTAAGTGCAGTTTTGTGGAATGTGTTTTTGTTGTGAAGTGTGTGAATGCCTGTGCGTGTGTATGTACAGTGGGCGGTGGAGGGTACCTCAATATTCATGACGCATCGATAATAGCTCGCACCTGTTCGTTTTCCGAACGGTTGGGGTCGCCATCGTCCGAGTTGAAGCCCTACACATGCTGGGAGAGGTGTGTTGTACTGCGTTGCCTTGCTTGTTGCTCTCCCGTCCACATTTTTCCTTCACTCTCTCACATGGGCGCAACAAAGCACAGACGCCCACCTATCTCGCACTACCGCTCCGCTCCCTCACTTTTATCCACAAACACTCAAGATGGCGGCAGCCTCGTCCATCCAGCCGCCAACAGTCCACTCTTCTTTAGTCCGAGAAAATGTACTTTTTTCGGAGATGGACGGCCAAGAGATCCGACAGGAGCAGGATGCAGCCGGGTCATCTGACCCCCCGGGAGTCACGCTCCGCGACCTGCCGGATCTGGAACCGGAGGAGATCGGGAAGAGGCTGGCGAAAACTCGCCAGGAGCTGAGCAACAGGAGGAAGATCCTGATCAAGAATCTACCCCAGGACACCACCAACCAGGTAGGCCTACACCTCCACACTCTGCTGGCCGCAGGGGGTTCATTTGGATGAAGTTGTAAAACACCGCCGTCACGCCGACTACTTCTAGGCTACTTAGAGTCAATCGACATAACTACAGTAATGACTAATGACTATTGACTGAAGTAAATAAAAAATCCACAATGACCGCTAGTTATTTAAAAAAAAATCCCCTTATTCTATGTTTTTCTTCTAACGGTGTGATACGAACCCATGGTCTTTACGCATATATGTGTGCAGCAAATATTTTAAAGGCAAATCGGCTAAATAGAACTGTGCTGTGCCTACCTGCGAATGTCAGCACGCACGCACACGTGAATGAGAGAGGATAGGGTTCACTTGGCGCGTCAGGTAGGATAATGGAACAGAAGTGGAACACCCCTATCAATGCATTCCTCGCGTCATTGAATGTGGGCTAGGCTAGGTTAGACCAGCACAAAGTAGACCAGCACAAAAATGTACCTACGCCAAATAATATTATCACTCAATTTGAATCTCTACCTTTGCTTCATCATGACTGCGGGGAGTTGTTTGTTCTAGGCTACATTTTGGTTTTACGGTTTTTGGTTGTTTTGATTTAACCCTGATTTGATTTGACCTCCAATTTGTCTCATAATTGGATAGAAATCTTTTACTATGGCTAATATTTCTGGAGTAACTAGCTCTCTAATACAGAATAGCTGTACTCCAGCTCTTATGTATTCTCTCATTTTATAGTTCCCTCTTGTAGCTGTAGGCATATCCTACTAAGATACCAGTGGGTTGGTAGCAGCTATGGATATGGAAGGACACAAGCACGTTCCTTTCAGATAAAAAAGGTCAAAGTGTGAATATATGTTTTGTCATTGCCGACATCCACAATAAAATGCCACAAAGGAACTCTCTTTCCCTCTTGATATGCCCTATATCAGGGCCGTGTGTAGACATTTTAGGGACCAGGGGCTCAAGCAAAAAAAGGGCACCCCTTTTTTTGCCAAACCGCCATTCATAATCACACACTTGTTTGCAGCATAGGCCCTGTCTACAATATGTAAGGTCTAAACCACGACAAGGCATCCCGTTATTGGAAAACAATGTACGACGGGGGTGTTGATAGAAGAGAAGCCGAGGTTGCTTACCACCCCCGAAGTACATTATTTTGCAGCAGCTGGACACTACGGAGTGGTTTATTCCGCTTATACCACAGTTACCAACAATGATTAGATATTAGCTGCTATTTTCTATTGCCTTATTAGTTCATCAACTAAATCAGCTGAAATTAAAATATTCTTCCACAATGTTTTGCGTTGTCAAGGAAGCGCCTGGTCGATAAGGTTCTATTTGAAAAAGAATCCACACCCTCTGAACGTTACTGGCCAATCAGGATCAAGTATTTAACAACGCTGTGGTATTAGCTTTCATATGGTACAAGCAGTATAGGGCTTGTGCATCGTGATGTCAGATCGCAATGACCGCCTCCATTTCGAAAGTATAGAAGCATAGGAATGTTAATGGAGTTTTGGCCATTGTTTAGTAATTATTCATGAAAATATTTGTCACTATGGGGTGACATTGTTGTGTTTGGATTTATTTAGGCGGAAGCAAAGTGAACATAAATGCATGTTGTGCACCATAAAAACACGTCGTCCTAATCCGTCCCAAAGAAAAAGAAATGTCATCCCTGGGTCACTCGAACATTTTTATTTGAAAGCAAAGACATTAAAACAATTCAAATAATCTGCACGGCAATCTGCATGGTTTCAGGGATAGCAGCGTCCATATGAATCACCATGGCAACGATAAATCGTTGCATTAACTAACAAGCTAAACATCATATACATTCACTGACTGAAGATTACGAAAATAAAATGCACATTTATCACTAGAAATATTATCAAAACGCATTTTAATGCCGAAACGATCTTAAAATGTTGCATATTCCACTGAGAATATAACGAATGTCATCCATTTTATTTTGGCAGACAACCTTGACATACATTACGTTTTGTTGTTTCTTCGGCCAGTCGATAGGGGGCACTGGACCAACGAACGGTCATATGGGTCGTTTTGGGTCATATTGACAAACGACCTATTCTGTCGTTTAGGTTGGAGAGACTCAGTGTTGACATTTTGTCCCGTGAGGTCATAGGCAACCCGAGAGGGAGAACCCCCTTGTCCAGTTCTTGCGTCACCCGTTCGGTGTGCGAAACCTCCGTCCGCTCCATCTCACGTCCCCCCCCCCCCCATGGGGCCTGCTTAGGGACCAGTAATGAACACTATATCTCACTATGTCTGTGGTCCAAGGACGCAAGCCGCCTGGCAAGCCGACGTGGTCTCCGCTGACAGCCGGGGTCACCTCATCTGGGGTGGGGGAGGAGAAGAGCAAGGGTGACAAGGCGAGGAGTAGAGAAGCAAACGGCGACGAAAGACCAGACAGATGAAGCAATCCCAGGCGTGGAGGGGGAGATGATGGAGTGAGAGAGGGAAGGAAAAGAAGAGGTGGCGTTGCAAGCCTAGAAAGGGAAGGCATGGGAGTGAAGGGGATGACAATGAGGAGAACATGTAGGTGATTGAGGATGAAGATGGAAGGGAATTAAAGAAAAACAAATCTATTCATATTTTCATTTCTGTACATGTAGGCCTACATGTTACAATAAAAATGTGCAGTGGGTGGATGAGATGGCTGAAAGTGTAGGCTACAGTAGTTGTGTGTGTAATATATATAAATATATATAAATATATAAAATAATGGGTAATTATTACATATTGTTTCATCATGTGTATACAAGACTAAACTAGATGGCTACACTGTGGGTGCCATGTGTGATACTCTGTGTGTGTGTGTGTGTGTGTGTGTGTGTGTGTGTGTGTGTGTGTGTGTGTGTGTGTGTGTGTGTGTGTGTGTGTGTGTGTTCTCGCGCGCCCACACGCACACATATAAATGTGTCTTTTGCATATATATAAATGTAATGTTTGCAAGCTTTTCTAGTTTGGCCTCCTAGGGCAGAAGGACATCTGCCATCTGTTCAGGTTTTCAATTATTCAGAGCATCTAAGAAATATGCAACGCCCAAACACACGTTGTGCGTGTGCACGTATACGTGCATGGCATGAGTGTGGATGGGTGAATGTGTCAATGCAGATTGTGTGCTCAGGCAGCTTTATGTTTTTCTCTTGCCGCCCACTTTTTCTGTGTGTGTGTGTGTGTGTGTGTGTGTGTGTGTGTGTGTGTGTGTGTGTGTGTGTGTGTGTGTGTGTAAATAGCAGATGTTCATGAAACCTGCACTCTGACAACAGGCAGCACTCACCACCATGTTTGACACACACACACACACACACACACACACACACACACACACACACCACATAAACAATACAAACCAAGACATATTTCACACTAGTTGTTTATGTCTTTACTAGGCTGTGTTTTTTTCCTGAGGGAAATAAAAAAAGCTTAGTTTGCAGATTTTTCTCTCTTTCCTTGTATACGTCAGAAGTGGCAGGGCTCGGTTCCACGCGTTGTACAATCACGCACACACTGACACATGCACACTCACTTGCCTATGCACACATGTATTTTCGTGCTCAGGTCTGCCCGTCATAGCAACGTCTATAAATCCTGTTCAGTTTCTGTCTGCGATGGCGGCTCAGTTGTATTTGTATTTCTGCCGTAGAACATAAACACACACAGTCTGATTAAGCCAAGTTCACATTGAAGTCCCAGACCATACACAATCCCTACCAAATCACATGCCCAGTGGACTCTTTCCACATCGCTGTCACCAGAGCAGGGTAAACACAAGCGTGTGGCATGAATGATGTCTGTTCCATACCCTATGGGACGGTAGGACAGGGCCTCCGCATGCACAAAGTATCGGTGACCTCACCAGCTCTGACTGCACTTGTGCAATCCACGACTGAGATGGACCCATAATCAATTTCATGAGCTACACCTGTGTTTACTCTGTTCTGACAGTTAATTCCTCATGTATTATTTGTGTGTGTGTGTGTGTGTGTGTGTGTGTGTGTGTGTGTGTGTGTGTGTGTGTGTGTGTGTGTGTGTGTGTTTGTTGTACAAGCTAATAGCTGTGTGCTAGCATGGGATTAGTTGCATACTGGTGGGGAGTGGGAAGGCCAGCCTTAATGCGGGTTCACAGGGTTGAAGCTCTCCATCTTCGAAAGCAATCTGTCATGCTTTGCTTAGCTTAGCCGTCTTTTGGAAATGAGCTGAATCCCGTGTTGAGCTTAGAAGAGCTACTCAAATTAAATCAGTCTTTTTCTTTTTTTTTACGTGTGTGGGTTGAAGTTGTTTTCTGAAAAGCATTTAGCCAAAATGAACCCAAGGATATAATTCTTGCTTAGATGTTCTTTCTAAGCTTTCAAAATGCTATGTTATTAGTGATTGTTCACATTTTGCATTTTGACAATGTTTTCGTAGCAGTATATTTTTAAGGTCATATCCAGCCCTGTAAAGTATTCAATTTCCTTGCTTTTATCATTAGCATCTTCTGAGTGGCTTCCTGTTCCACAAGACAACACTTTGTACACTAATGAGTTTCAGATGATTCAATATGTTTGTCTAAACTTTATCTAATTTTAAATGTATCACAAGTGAATTTCTTCATCCTGTATGTCTCCATGAAAATGTATGCATATTTGGGACACAGAAATGCAAAACACAAACACACACACACACACACACACACACACACACACACACACACACACACACACACACACACACACACACACACACCCTGGGTGCTATGGAGTGCACACTTGATGTTTTCTCTCACCAGTATGCAGTTGAATATTGCACATGTTGAAATGGGAAACGAGTATTAGAATATCGATTCAACTTCACAGTGGAGCCCACCTGTGTTGATGTCCCTAAACACAGATGTCTGATGTCACAGTCATTTATATGAGTCTCTGATGATGATGTACACAGGGTGCCATGACTACTGATAAATGCACGGTGGTGTAGTTAGGTTCAGATGAAATTATCTTCTTGTGTATTGTATCAAAACAAAAGGGAGCAGGATGAATATTCAAACGTCAGAGGCTAAGCAGGGGAAATTAATGCGGGCGGTAGGAGGCAGTGAACGGGGGGGTGAGCAGAGGAGAGTGGCAGTGAGCAAGGCTGACCTAGTGGTCTGCAGCCTTGGCAGCTATGAGGAGGAGAGATGAGAGAGAGGTTGGCTGTGATGTTGCGCTTGTGTGTGAAGAAGCCTGGCGTGGAGGGATGGAAATCCAGAAGAGTTCCGAAACGTCAGAGGAAACAAAAGTCAACAGTAGTCATTATTTTTAAAATTAGCTTTTTGTGTCTTAATGGACAAGACAGTGAATAAAGACAGAACAGTGGGTGGAAGAAGAGAGGGAATGACATGTAGAATATGACCACAGGTGGGAATCGAACCTGGGTTGCAACAAGGTGCATTGCTTGGCTGGTTAGGGGGTTAAGCCACAGAGTTTAACCCCCTAGTTTTAATCCAGCTGGTAGTTTTCAAGCCTCTAACATGCTTTGGTGTGATCGTGCGCCAGTGAGCATGGAGGAAAATGTGGAATTTGACGTTTCTCTTTGCCCTTCTGTGTGTGTGTGTGTGTGTGTGTGTGTGTGTGTGTGTGTGTGTGTGTGTGTGTGTGTGTGTGTGTGTGTGTGTGTGTGTGTGTGTGTGTGTGTGTGTGTGTGTGTGTGTGTGTGTGTGTGCTGTTTCATTGTGTGTGTATGCTTGTAAGTTAACGGTGCACATTTTCAAGGGAGTTGTCATCTCTTGCAATGACGTGTTTGGAATCCATGCTGTGCATGGCTGGAGCCACCTGTCTCTGTTGGCCCAGGCACCCACCACCCATCATCCACTACCCAGAAGCCGTACTGTCACCCTGCATAATACCCAGCCTGTTCTCACGCATCAGAGACGATTTGCATTAGGAACAGATTAGCCACCAATGTGCCTGTAACTGTTATCTCGTTACTTGTTTGTCCAGTTTTCTTGGACAAAGTGTAGGGAGATATCATGTTGTTGCTGTATCAAGGTGTTTTGAACAATATACAGTGACATAATGTAGATTAATATCGTATTGGTATCAGTAACGTTAGCATTGTGGGCTAAACAATACTAATAGTTTCCACAACAGAATACTGTTGTCCATCACTGTTGCTGGCAGAATGAAAACACCGTGTTCATTCTGTGTTATTATTGTTGACTGTATTTATTTAATATTGCATTGTCCTTTCTTTCATCTTCATTATTAATCCAGTGAGACAAAGGACAATCTTCCACTTCTGTTATCCAAAAATAATTGTATTCTATTCCTTTATGAAGTACTGCCACCATGGCAAATAAAAATTTATTGACAATGGATATGTGGATATCAGTGTAATCTTTCATAGAAAAGCTTGTTTTACTGCTAACATCTGTGCCTGTTGCTCTAGGCTCAGTCTCGGGCTCCCACAGCAGGTCAAGGACAGACCTACTGGTGTAATTTAAATTTAGATTAATCCATTATTAGAGGTTTCCCTCTGCTTTTTCACTGCGGGTCATCTTGAAAATGTGTGAAAAGAAAAGCATGAAAGAAATCTTATGAAAACTAGACGTTCAGTTGCTAAATTATGAATGAACAAAGTAGTTATCTCTAAGAGATGTGCATGGAGCTGGATTGTCCTTCACACTCTCCCATATTTAACTGCATTTGATTGGTCAACACCTCTTTTGGCTGTGTCTAATTGGACCTTGAACGAGATAACTTCCATATACAATATACCTCACCCAATCCTAACTCTTTGATTTCTGGTCTACCTAAACACAAAGAGTTTTTAACTGTTAACAGTCCCCGGAGCAAGATGAAAAACGACATTGAGAAGAATTATTGAGTTTAATGACCAAGCAATATCAGGATAACGTGATATTTCTTCATTGATGCCTTCCCCCCCAGCCCCCCCCCCAAATAACACTCCCACAGAAATCCCGCCCTCTCTCGCCGACATACGCACATTCGAAGCATCTCATTCCAGGCATAGCTTCATGAAATGAGGACCCGTGGGAATGACGTCACTCTGACGCTGAGTTCGAGAGTGTATTTGAATGTGTTTTAACCTTCTATTATACAATTGTCTTGTCATGGCCAAAATGAGTTCTTTGCTCCAACTGAAATACTCGTGAGGAGATGGGAGCAGGAGTAGCGATGGCCACCTTTGCGTTCAAACAGCACAGATTCTTATAGAGTGAAGACTGCAATAATCTGGTTCCACTTCTCTCTGTACTTCCTTAATCCACCTCTGCCCTCACTGTGGCTCCTCTCTAGCCACTCATCGACCATCAACCTCAGCTTGACCTCACAGCTTGGGCCAGCTTGGCCTCACTCGTCTCATCCAAGCACATCGCCTTGCATTACGCTGTGGCTCCACCCTAGAGTCAGCCTAACCTCATCCTACCGTCACCCTAACCCCACCCTAGCTTCTCCCTTACCCCACCCTAGAATTACCTTACCTTACCCCACCCTAGCTTCACCTTACGCCCTGCCAAGCTTCAGCTGACGTAACTCCACCATAGCTTCACCCAACCCCCACCCTTGCTTCACCCTAACCCACTTTAGCTTCAACCTACATAACCAAACCCCAGCTTAACCCTAACCCCACTTTAGCTTAACTCGACGTAACCCCACTCCACCTTAACCCGACGTAGCTCCAACCCAGCTTCACTCTACGTAACCCCACCCTAGCTTTACCCTAGACCCACACCAGCTTCACCCTAACCCCACCTTAACTTCACCCTATCCCCACCTTAGCTTCACCCTATCCCCACTCTACCCCCACCCTAGCATGGGCCGGGCCTATGCCAAGCTTGAGCCACATTTTGAGTTTGGTTATTATTTCCAGGCAGATTAAATGTTTGATGAAGTGAAGAAAAGGAAAATGTCATCATCTCTAATTCATAGAAATGACTGTCATCAAAGGGCAGTGCTGTTGATCCCAGGCGTGTTGTTGAGTTAGATCAGAAGTCGGACACAGAGGGCTCCAAATGGAACAGTTCCACCGGGGAAATACCTCCAGGCCAGCTGACTTTCATATCACACACACAAACACACACACACAGCACCAGGCCCAGGGCGTGCATCTGATGCTTGAAGGCTGACATGGTCTTCTTGGAAATGTCAACCTGATATTCTGCTGAGCGGTGTGGTCATCTGTCATTAATAACCAGGCTGTAGACCAACAGAAATATATACACTGGAAAATATATCAAGTAAAACCAACACGGGGCCGGACAGACATCCACATTTAAGTGATTTCAATCAGAGCTTTAGTGTGCTTAAAAGACATGGCTGTCCATTGAGAAGTAAATACATTTTATTGTACATTGGTTCACTTGTTGCTATCTATTCACATAGCAGTGTGCCACATTCATACACCGCCAGTAAGAATTACTAACGATTGAATCAACAGCTTTTTCAACCTGATAGAAAACGGACTATCTGACCAATCGATATATGACTTCTGTTTGTAGCACTTGTGATAACTGCTTTGTCATTCTCAGTGTGGCTTTAAAAGCCTTTTTTTGTTTTAAAAAATGACGTCAGCTATTTTTTTGCATGACTGCAGGGCTATAGTTGACCGCCACACTTAGTAACAAACGACTGCAAGCCTTCCCTCTCTCTTGAATGTGTTGAACATCATCAGCATCTGCTGACACGACCGCTGTGCGAGCGTAAATACCAGAGCTCTGGTTCAACTCCTACTGACGCTGAAACACCCCCAGCCTAAGGCTTCTTCTGCAAACTACTTGGGGGAGAGAGACACGGTGGAAATAGGGGCATAACGTGGGCTAGGAAGTTCTTTATGCTACTATAAATCTTTTGGGAGAATTTCCGGTTGTATGATTTGTTTTATACTAATTTGATTGCCAAGGAGCTTTTCGAGGGTGAAGAAATAGAGTTGACCAAAAAAAACAAAGTTGGGTGATTGCATGTACGTGTGTATGTGGCTGTGTTCACATCCACACATGTAATACAATTACGAAAATACTTAAATATGGTGTCAGAATGTAATTCTTACGTTATTAGCAACAATGTGTATTATTATAAAAAAATAAATAAAGAATCAACATCCCAGAGACCAATCAACTGGAAAGGGATACTTAAAACGCTTCTTCTATCATTGAAAAATAAGACCATTTTTTTCAAGGCTAGCTGTACAGCTGTGTGATGCTTGTGGGGTTCTGTGAACACCCAAAAGCTTGGTTCTGTAAGCAGTGCAACAGCGGAACTGCTCGAGCCGCCAGTTGCTATCCATAGGCTAAACGCCACCTGAAGGCCCCAGTCTACTATGTATATGGTGATATATATATATGGTAAGATCTAGCTCAGTCAAGGCTTTTGACGATCTCTCACTCTTTCTCCCCCCTCCCTCTCTCGCGTTTCCCTCTGTTCACGTCATGGTAGCCCTACCGTTGGGGGTGAGGGTTGGCTGCTCTCTGGTTCTAGCGAGGCGTGGGATTTCTGACTTTGATGTGCTGCATGCGGGGAGGTGTGTCTTCAGAGGCCTTCAGCCCAAGCCTCTAATTACACACATTCTGACAGCCGGCAAGGGGAGACCATTTCATCTCGCCAAGATAGGCTTCTTTTTTGTGATAAAGTATTCCCATGGAGCAAAATGGAAATGGAATGATATATTTCTGTCTGTGAAGTCCATTTTGTACTGGGGCTTTTCTTCATGAATGTATGTGCAGAATTATCTTGGTGGAACCAACCGAGAAACGTGATGTATTTGGTGTATCGGAAAATAAATGTGTCATTATTATTCATGTCCCTGCCATAAACATAAACTCTTTCTCTCCCACTTCTTTGTTTTTTCTCGCAGGAAGTCCATGAATTTCTGAAGGAGTACGAGCTGAAGTACTGCTTTGTGGACCGCAACAAGGGCACCGGTAAGACCTGTTGACCAATCCCACACACGCGCACACACTCACGTACATGGACAGACACACAGAAGCCCTCTCAATCCAAGTGGGTCTAAGGGGAAACACCAGCACACACAGACCTAGTGGGCCCTTTGGCCCCGGGGTGTGCTTGCGGCCCAAGGAAGTCTTAGATAGCGTCTATATTTATCCCGGCGCGGTCGGTCGGGCCACGCGCCTGAAACAGAACTCCACCAGGGCGCGAGGGGAGCCGTAAACAGCTGAGATATCAAAGAGGCCAGCGTCGTCCAAAAGATTAACGGCATTTTAACAGCAAAACGAGAGGCTGATGAAAAACGAGGATCCTCCAGGGGCCCGCCGGAGCACTTGGATCATCTCCTAATAAGGGCTCCCCCGCAGGAGCGCTTGGTGCACCGCTTCCATGACCCCAGATGGACGGGGCAAGCGAGAACAACCATCTTCTAGTTCACTCAGAGGCTCTATAACACCATATTGTCCCTATTTCATTGCGTGAAAGTTAATGTTATTTGTTGTAGTGTGTATCATGTCCAATTCATTTGCTTTTTTATTAGGATGGATAAGTAAGATTGGTCTGCATTCAGTATCGTATTTAAACTTGTTCATATCGTTTTGTGAAGGAACTTTGGGTTTAAGAGAGCTCGAGGAAGAGAGTTTGTGTGTTTATCGATTTGCCAGGCAAAATGCGTATGACGGACCTCTCTATACGACAGGTCTGTATAGAGAGGGGGGAAGAGACAGACAGACAGAGACACACAAACACACACACCTTTAAACACCTTCCACAATACAACCCTGATCTTTCCTTATTTTTTATATATTTGATTTATTATTAATTTATTGTAATATGATTATTATAGCGCCTTGGGTCCTGATGAAAGGCGCTATTAAAATCCAATGTGTTATTATTATAACCAATAGCAAAATGAAGAAACAAGAAATGCATGACAAATAAACCACATTATCTCAAAATTAAATCTGTGATGGTTACACAGTGTACCATCTTTTTATTCTTTTTTTCATATTAATTTGATAAAATATTGAAAAGATATTTTGCTAAATCAAAAGTATGATACTGAAGGGACTCTTTAAAGAGAGAGGGCCCAAATCGTATTGTGGTACTCGCCGGGCAAAATATATATGACCATTTTTATGCACTGCGCAATGCCCTTGGGTCTTGGACATGCATGTGTATCTATCTGCCTTAGATGTGTGAATGCCTGTGTTTGCACCCACGCAAATACAGACAGCACACGTAATCATACTAGTCTGCATTTGTGTGTAGTTTTAATTAGAGGTGGCAAAATAAGATTCATGAGTGTGTTTATATTTGTGTGTCAGTATGTGTGTAGGCCTGAAGATTGTAATCCCTCCTGATTGTCACCTCTTCAATGTAACTGCCCCCCCCCCCCCTACTCTATTTCATCCACCTCAACTTCCATACTATATAGTGTAAAGGATCATGGAAGTGTGTGTGTGTGTGTGTGTGTGTGTGTGTGTGTGTATGTTTGTTTGTGTGTATGTGTGTGTGTCTGCAGGCATTTGGCTAGCTTGTTGGTCTTTGCTTGTAATTTTGTGTCTCCAAAACAATGCTTGTGTGTTTGTGCGTGTGTGTGTGTGTGTGTGTGGAACAGCCTTCATGGCAGCTGGGAAGCGTCTCCCCAACCAACTGTTTATATAGTCTATCCAAGTCTCTCTCTCTTGTACCATCTCTTGCTCTTTCTCTCTCCCTCTCTCTCTTTTACACCACCTCCTCCCATCTTCCTTTCATTCTCCCTTTTTTAACACCTACATTTCTTTCTTCAACACCTACATTTGTTTTGCTTCTCTGTAAAATGGCAACGCCACCTCTATCTTCAATTCTCCCAACTCAGCCTAAGATCTTTATCCATTTCTCTCTCTCTCTCTCTCTCTCTCTCTCTCTCTCTCTCTCTCTCTCTCTCTCTCTCTCTCTCTCTCTCTCTCTCTCTCTCTCTCTCTCTCTCTCTCTCTCTCTCTCTCTCTCTCTCTCTCTCTCTCTCTCTCTCTCTCTCTCTCTCTCTCTCTCTCTCTCTCTCTCTCTCTCTGTGTTCCTCGTGTAAACACCAATCTCGCTAGCCGATGTCCGATCCCAGAGGTTCCCGTTAGGCCTCTGCGACCTTACACTCTACCCCCCGCCACCGGCGACATTTAAGCGCGCTTGAGTCCGCCGAGTCGCAGGTCACCACGTCCATGCGGACCAAACGATGCGTTTGTTCACATTTCCAAAGCACGACCCTGCTATGACACATCGTCATGTGGTCATTAAAACAGCTCGTGTCGTTGTTCATTTTTTGGTTCGCTAAAAGGGTCACGCTTTTTTGAAGGAAACCCTTGAGAGATCATTTTTGCAGGCGGAAATGTCTGCTGCCGCCTCCGCGCTCACCTCCTTCCTCTGATGTGTCCTTTTTCAGTCTGCCGCTCCTGCTCTTTCTAAACAAGGCAGGTAATAGCAGAGAGGGAAATATTCGTCACATGAATTATTTTTCTGATGGAACACCTGTATTCTGCTTCTCTGCTTTGGGATCGTGACCGGACGCCTGGGCCTCCCACCCGACAGCTACCAGCTCGCTCACTGGTCGGCACTTCATCCCCGTGGAACAATACTCATTGTCTATTTCTAACAATTCTATTTGACCACAAAGGTTTGCTTGTAATACTAGCGTCATGCATGTGTAATTTTGGCACCCGTTGCGCTCATAACCATCCGTGGAAGAAGGGATTCTGCATTCCTTCTCAAGGTTTCTTCCTTGATAATTAAGGGACTTTTTTCTTGCCCGTTAGGGTTAGGGGGGTGTCATAAAATACCCGGCTATACAAATAAAATGTACTTCTTTGGAGTGACCTACTTCTCTCTCTCTTGATTGTCACTTAGATAAATAAGATTGGTGAAAGCAGCGCTATGTTAATACTACTGCTACTACTACTACTACTGCTATTACTACTACTAGGCTTACTACTACTGCTGCTACTACTACTACTAGGCTTACTACTACTGCTGCTACTACTGCTACTGCTACTACTACTACTACTACTACTACTACTACTACTACTACTACTACTACTACTACTACTACTACTACTACTGCTACTGCTACAAATACTACTACTAATAATAATAAAGTAAATCATTATCAATTAATAGTAATAATACAAACAATAGCATAACATATATTCTCCTCCACACCCACTGAAGACCATGGTGATCTGAGGGAGTTTGTTGGACTGCTAAGTCTGGAATAATGATGTAAGGATCCACCGTCTACTGAGAGACTGAACAGAGACGAGGCCGAATGTTACTGCTGCTGCTGCTGCATGGGAGATTCTTTAAGTGCTCAGTTGGAGACAGTACAACCTGATCGATGGCCTCGCTCTCTCTGTCTCTCTCTCTCTCTCTCTCTCTGTCTACATCTGTTTGCTCTCTCTGTCTCTGTCTTTCTCTCTTTGTCTCTCTCACACTCACTCCTACTTTCTATCACCCGGATCTATAGGAGCGATTTATTAATGCTATGGCAAAAAAGACGAATTCAGAAGACCAAGGAGAAACTTGAGTGCTATGCATAGTACATTTCTGTCTATCAGAAACTTAAATACTAAACACACACACACACACACACACACACACACACACAGACACACACACACACACACAGACACACACACACACACACACAGAGGAAACTAAAGAATCCATTCATCAAGCCAACCATCCATCCATCCAGCTACAAATCGATCTATCTATCTATCTATCCAACTACAAACTACTATCCCATTGATCCATCCAACCATGCATCCACCTACCCCTTCACCTACCCATCCATCATGCAACCAAACCTGCAGCGTCCCCTCCAAACCCATCTCTGGTCCCCAGCGTAGCATGTAGCCCCCAGGCATGTGGGTGCTAATTCGCCAGCGCTGTGGAACTGGCGCTCTGTGAATACAAAAGCGAGGTTTATCCCGGGAATCCCATCCATTCACACAGAGGGCCCTTCGTATAGTTCACGTGCTGTCCAGTAATGAAGCCAGGTGTGTGTGTGTGCTTGTGCTTGTGCTTGTGCGTACGCGCATGTACTCCTATTTGTTGGTTCACTGCATTGAGCCCTGACTCAATTAGTGGAAGATACAGAAGAAAACCGTTGATAAAGAACCACAGTTATTACTGCTGCATAGTTGTTTACACCCAAATCCTATTTTTCTGGCCCCCCATCACCACCACCAGGAACACAACCATCACAACGTCCGCCACTCCCACCACCACCCCCTCCACCACCTTCTTTCTTTAATGTAATGTCTTTATGTTAATTTATAAAGAGTAGGTTGTGGTAGAGGAAGAAGTACAATATAAAACAATGACATGCATATACATATATGTTTGCGATGGGGGTGTGTTGCCCCCATCCTAAAGCAGAAACGTATTTTCTCTTTGCAATTAGTAATGTGTCATTAAGAGCACTTCATCCTTTTAATCTGTCTATCCATCTCTTCTTTTTAAGCAGCTGTCTTTCAACAGTCACTCTGCAACCACTCTCCTGCCTGCCTTTGTGCCTGGTATGATTGCACATTAAAAGCTGTTCTGCGTCTGAGTGTATGAATGAGTGTATGAAAGAGTTAAGGCTCCATAGCTTCTGTTCAGTCGGCTGTGTTTATTGTGCGTCTGTGTGTGTTGTTTTGGTTGTTCTGGTGTATTATTGATTGTGAAGAGTCCCTTCAACGGCAAACTTTTCAATTTAGCAAAATATTATTTCAATATTTTATCAAATTAATACAAATTAAAAAAAAACATTACACTTAGAAACGATCACTTATTTAATTTTTATTTATTTGTCATGCGTTTTCCTTTCTTTACATTGCTATTGATTATAATAATTAAACATGGATTTTAATAGCACCTTTCATCAGGACCCAAGGCGATATACATTCAGGAGACAAAACAAAAACAAAAATATAAATATTTAAAAAATAAGGGTTGTATTGCGGAAGGTGTTTAAAGGTGTGTTTGTGTGTGTCTCTCTCTCCATCGCTCTGTCTGTCTCTTTCTCTCCCTCTCTCTCGCTCTCGCTCTCTCTCTCTCTGTCTCTGTCAGTGTGAATCTTGCTGTCACTTTGTCTCTGCTCTTTTATTTTTGTCTCTCCTTTCCAACCTTTCCTCAAGAGCCTTACTCTCCCCCCTCTCTCCCCCTTCCCAGTTTAAATGTCTCTCTCTCTCTCTCTCTCTCTCCCTCCCTGTCATCATCTTGCCCATCTGTCTCCACTGTGAGTCAGTAGAATTTAGCACAGCCCACACACAAAATTGTGATGTGCCTGTAATCTTTGATCACCCACGCACACTTGTGCACTTACCATGCGCACTTGATCACACACACACACACACACACACACACACTTGCGCCTGTCATGTAACTTGTTTGTTAAACTGCACATCGGCCCTGATTGTTTAAAACGACAAAGACGGGAGCCGACGACAAAATCACGGCTAACGATGTAGTGTCTGACTCTGCTGGGAATCCAGCCCTCTGGGGTATGCTACATGATAATTATGAAGGGTTTCTTTGTAGGTCAACATCATTTTACATTTATATTTTCATAGCGCGTTTCATCAGGACCCAAGGCGCTATACTAGCCTGACATCGACAGACCCATTCACAATTGCGTCTAAGTCTGGAAGTTCTCAGTTCATTTTTGATGATGTTATCAACGGGCGCAGACCAAAATGCCTCTGGACACAATTGGATAGAGCGACAACCAATCAGAGCAAAACGTAAACAGCCATCTTGGTTGTTTATAGAAATACCTCAACAGCGCTCCCATAGGGCGCTCCTCTCTTTCGAAAGTCATCGAAAAAAACCGCCCCATATTAAATAAACAATTGTGATAGGCTCGACCCGGGCCAGGTCTGCTGGGAATTTGTCTGAACGGGTGGACACAATGCCAGATCAAACATGAGCTGGCAGATTCATCTGGTTCCCAGACAGAACAAGTGGGACACAAAACAAATAAAACAAGTTGTTATAATAAATTACAAAATAAGAAAAATACAATTTAGTATTATATTTAATACTAAATAAATAAATAAATACAAAATAAATGTATTCATCAATAAAGTAAATACTAAATAAATGTATTCATCAATAAAATAAATACAAAATAAGAAGGATCAGAATTGCATTGCGAAAGGTGTTTAAAGTGTGTGTGTGTGTGTGTGTGTGTGTGTTCCATGTACCATTCCATTCATGTTGAGGATTATCCAGGGTTTGTAGCCCTGTCCATGCCTATAAGATGCCTGCAGGCATGGGAAAGAGTGTAGTGGGAACCCTTGTGTCCAGTGTGTGTTATCACTAGCAGTAGCAGAGAGGACAGGCATGAATGTGGTCAATGCTCTTGTTTGTCTTCTCTATGACACACGACACACATGACACAACACATCCACAGCTATACATGTACACACACGCATGCATACATGCTGGCACGCTCGCAGATAACCCGAAGAAACACACACCTGTTAACTGTCAGATTTGGTTTTGTTGTCAACAAGTGTGAATGGTGCACACACTACCAACCCCCTCCCCCGACCCTTGAGGAGCAGAGAGGAGGTGAGACAAGAGAGGAGACTAGGAAAAAAAGGAAAGGAGTCATGTCTGGCAACCTTAGGGCCTTGCATAAGTGACACAGCTGTCGGTGTGTAAATATGTGTTGGTGTAAGGCAGTGTAGTAGTAGTGTGCCTGTAACCGCTATATCCAGGCACCACTGCCATCCGTTACTTGCAGCAGAGTAAAACCAAATTGATGGTCGCCGTGCGTGAACTGTGCGTGCCGGCGTGCACCAAAAGTGACGTGATCACTTCCTGCAGCGTTTTGTCGCGTGTCGTGCACCTCTGAAAATGCCATGGCCATGCCTGGACTGTCCGCGCATAAGACAGTGACTATAAATTTCGCTTAAAGGGTTCACAGTGTTTTCATCACAGGAGGACGAGCAGTCTCCTCTTTTTTGTCATTGCAGGAGCTTGTTCAGCATCTCCGTAGCACTCTGCTTAATGTATTCATGCCGTGACATTTAGCGGTGTGAACGACAAGTGTGCTTCACACTGATGCACTTCATTTTGTTTCATTTCCCCTGCGCTTTGTTCTTCATGTTTTGTTTAATTGGTGTCATATTAGATGGTCTGATGTGCACTGAGCATGCAGTGATGCAAACATCACTCGTATAAATGTGCGGTATATTCATACAATGAGCATATTTGCATGGTTTTATCACCAACAGACATTGTGGCTAGAGACGGCTTTTTACGCCTAGTTACGGATAGATGTTTGCACGCACCCGTTGTCACTTTGGAGTTCTGTTACTCACTGTCTGAGAAAATTATAAAAATAAGAATGAATAACAATAATGTAATAATAAATTGATAGAATAGTAATACATTTGATACATTTTATTTTTTAAAGCGCCTTTCATCAGGACCCAAGGCGCCTGATATGGGGCACATAAAAGTGATTGATGATCTGGGAAGCCGCTTTATTACAAGTTATGGACTTGGAGTTTCATTGTGTATGTGTCTGTGTGTGTGTATGTGTGTGTAATGTAGCCTATGCAAAACTTAATAATAAACCTTAGACCAATGTAACTGTATAGCGTAAGGATATGCATACGTGCTGACGCAGAAGTGCCTGCTACTCGCTCCATAATGAAATGGATCTGTATTCGCTATAAGGTGTTTTTGTTGTTGTGGAATGCACATCTCACTGATTGTATTGGAAATAATCAAACAAACAGCAGAATTAGACAACCGGATTGTATGTATTGCTAATATAATGGAAGGGATACGTTATTGTTTCATTTTAAAACGATGACTGGGGAACAGAAGTCTGGCTGTGGTCGATAAGTGGGTGGCTGAGAGAGAGGGAGACTGTGGATGTATGAGTGGGTGGCTGAGAGAGAGAGAGACAAAGTGAGAGTGGGAGAGAGAGAGGGGGAGCGGGAGGCTGTGGGTGTATGAGTGGGTGGCTGAGAGAGAGAGGGAGAGAGAGAAGGGGGGAGGGAGATTGGCTAAATAAGTAGACGGCTTAGAGAGGGACAGTGCAAGCAAGAGAGGGAGAGAGAGCAAGGAGGAGAGGGAGACTGTGGGTGTATGAGTAGGTGGTAGAGAGAGAGAGAGAGAGCGAGAGAGACTGGCTGAATGAGTAGGTGGCTGAGAGAAGGAGAGAGAGAGGGGAGGGGGGGCAGAGAGAGAGAGGGAGACTGGGTGGATGAGTGGTTGGCTGAATGATGACAAGAGAGAGAGGGATAAGTGTTCCCCTCCAGTATTGGCTTCCCCCTCTATGAAGTATCCCTCTCTCTCACTCCACCTTTATCCTTTAATGTTCTCATGTAACCACTAAGACTATAAAAATGAATAATACTAGTCTTATAATTATTGTGCATTTATTATTATCTCTTTTATTACTTGACTTAGTTTACATTGTAACATGTTGTGGTCTATTTTAGCACATAATATTTTCAGTTAAGAAATAGCACACATTTTTGTTATATGATAACGTTGCATTCGATGTACAGAAATTATTATATGTATGATGTATAAATATATTATATTTGTATCATATATTGGTATATTTGTATCATATATTTGGATTAAAGTTTCACACACCTTGTACTTTTATGTTTAAAAGAAAAAAAAGTATTTTTTTGTCATCAAAGATCAAAGCGTGACTCAAATTGAAATGTCCACTAAGGAGCACCCCCGCCTGCCTTGTTTACTTCCCTGAGAAGGGCTTCCGCATGGGACCAGTGGGCCCCGGAGCCGGGATGAAACAGTGGGGCCACGACACTGGAACTGCGCTCTTGACTTCACGTCATTACAATATGCTGCCTGCTGTAATCCCCACCGCCCCTCTGGGTTTTAATTAGCGCTTTCAAACGGCCAACTTGACAGCAGAATTGCTTCCTCTGAGGTGATTTCAGCTGCATATTTCGTTTCCCCTTTCCTGTTTCGCGACGCACACTTGATGGCCACATTGGTATCCGGCACGTTCCCCAACACAGGCCCATAATTAAGCCTCCCTGAGTTTCTTTTGTTCTTTCGTTGTCTTTTCTTCCCTTTCTTTCGCTCTTTCTTTCTTTCTTTCTTAATATTATTTTTTATATTCACTTGGCAATCTGTCAGCACCATTGTGTGCATTGTCTATGCTATTAAAAGTGCCCTTTCTCTTGCTCAGTTTTTCTTTCTGCTGAAGTATTAACTGGCCATAGATAAGGGGGGGAGGCGGAAAGAGTAAAAGAGAGAAAGATCAACAAACCCAAAAAAAAATTCATCTGAAGATATGTGAAAAAGTTTGTTCAAGTATCTCCCAGAGAAATGTTTTTTAACCACGTGGAAGGTGACCATCTCCCAGCAGTTGGTTTCACTCACAACGAGAGAATACTTAAACAATGTCCAAAGAATTGGACACATGTATTTACTTACTTGTTAGATATTGCCATGAAAGCAGGGCTACCACGTGTCCAGTTCACACTTTCCTTCTCCCTGCCATCTCTCTGCATGCTGCTGTTCCTTTGAGGTGTTATTAACAGTTCATACAAAAAGACCAGTGTATCCTGCCCACTTTACCTCCCATGCTTTGGGCTCCACACAGTCCAGCACACTGTCAGCAGAAACGTACACAGAACAACCCACGAAACACAGAACACCCCACAGAGTTAACTAACCTTTTATAGCCCATGATTGGGTGTATGGTCATCTATGTGGACTGAAGAGAAAGCCCTGCTCCCCATAGTCCTGTATTACTGTACTACCGCCATCAACAACCCAGCTGCCAGCCCCTCTCAGCCTGTAGCCCATTGCCTCTAATGAACTCTGTGTGTGTGTGTGTGTGTGTGTGTGTGTGTGTGTGTGTGTGTGTGTGTGTGTGTGTGTGCGTGTGCGTGTGTGTGTGTGTGTGTGTGTGTGTGTGTGTGTGTGTGTGTGAGATAGTGTGATAGTGTAATTGGGCCTGACAGAAACAGGATTCCCCGGTTTGGTAATCAGTGTTGGCAATGCGAAAGCATAATGCGAGGCTATTATGAATTAATGCAGCGTCTGTCAGTGGATCATTTGACATTAAACAACATTTACCAGGCGTCCGTATGACCCTTTGTAAAAGCTATTATCTCTGGCAATTATTATCAATACACATGACAACTGAGAGATCTGTCAGTTGCTTTTAAATGAGCTAAATTGTGCATATTTTCTGTGTGTATATCAATGTGGATTACATTCTGTAGCAGTGTTTCTCAAATGGGGATAAGGATAAGGGTACTTCGAAGGGTTGCAGGGGGTACTTGAAAATGTCTAAAAACAAGGATAATCTGAAAAAAATAAAATAAGAAGGAAACAAGACAATGTTGTCAGTAATGAGATTAAAGTGTACAAGCTCCGACCCACCTCTGGCTTTGTGCATTTTTCGGGGGAGAAATTACCAGTTGCATGACTTTCCAACAGCAGGTCATCCCGAGAAGTGATGTGAAAAGCTTTCTTTATTTCCCTCCTCCCATATAAGGTTTTGTGCTGGTGAAAGGGGTTTTATATCTTGGAGGGTACACCAGTAAATACTGTTTGAGAACCACTGTTATAGACAACGGAGAGATCTGTCAGTATCTTTTAAATGAGATAAATTGTGCGTATCTTCTGTGTGTATATCAATGTGGATTACATTTTAGACAGTGGCTCCCTACAATTGAGCTAATGTCTTGTCTTTCTCTCTATGTATATGTCTTGTCTGTCTGTTTGCCTGTCTGTCTGTTTGTCTGTCTGGATGTCTGTCTGTCTGCCGGCATCTGTATGTGTGTCTCTGTCTCTGTGCTTTGATTATCTCTTTGTTATTGTCATGTGGGTTTTGTCATATGTCTTTATTTTCCATACACGCCACCCGTCACTCCTTGCTTTTGAATGTTTTGTCGGTGCATCCCAACGAATGCCTCCTCTTGTTGTTTTTCTGTTCTGTTCTGCTCTGTTTTTGCCTCCTGTCCCCTTTTCTCATCCACCCTCTTCTCTTTGTCTCCTCCATCCTTGTCTCCTCCACACTGTGTCCTTCTTCCTCGTCTCCTCCATCCTCATGTCCTCATGTCCTTGGCTCCTCCATCCTTGTTCTATGTCCTCGTCTCCTCCAATCTTGTCTCCCCGTCTCTATCCTTGTCTCCTACTTCGTCGTCTCCATGTCTCCTCCATCCTCTGTCCTCCTCTCCTGTATCCTTGTCTCCTTCATCCTCATCTCCTTGTCTCCTCCATCCTTCGTCCTCGTCTCCTCCAGCCTTTGTGACTTTGCTGAATGGAGCCCAGGCTCAGGATGCCATCCGCTCCCTCCACCACAGCACGGTGCGCGGCCGCTGCATCAGCGTGGCGCTGCAGCCCACCGACTCGCTGCTCTGCCTGGCCAACCTGCCGCACACCTTCACCGGACAGCAGTTTGAGGAGCTGGTGCGCGCCTACGGCAACATCGAGCGCTGCTTCCTGGTGTACAGCGAGCTGACGGGGCACTCCAAGGGCTACGGCTTCGTGGAGTACATGAAGAAGGACTCGGCGTCACGCGCACGCTCGGAGCTGCTGGGCCGGCCACAGGTACCACGCTCGCTTAAAGATGTCCAGAACAGTGGAGATGGTGGTCGGTGGGGGTGGTGGTCAGTTGAGGTGGTTATGAGTGGAGGTGGGCATGATTGGAGGTGGTGGTAAGTGGAGTTGGTGGGCAGTGGTGGTGGGTATAAGTGGAGGTGGGTATGAGTGGAGTTCAGAGTGATGGCCAATTCCTATATAATACCTTATTTAATTGTTATTCATCACCCACTGTTCTTATCTCGTCCAAGTGATAGACAGTGCCTAATAGTGAGAAAGAGGAAAGACTAACACAGTAGTAGTGAGAAAGAGGGAAGACTAACAGAGTAGTAGTGAGAAAGAGGGAGGACTAACAGAGTAGTAGTGAGAAAGAGGGAAGACTAACAGAGTAGTAGTGAGAAAGAGGGAAGAGCACCCTAGAGGCCTGAGATCCACTCGCATATAAAAAAAACAATCTCAGCAAGAGAACAAGACAGTAAAATACTAGAGGTGTTAAACAGATAGAAGACAAGTCATGAACTCTTGGATGCAAATGGCAATAGACAAGTATTTAGGAGGACTTTCGTGCAGGTGCAATTCAGTCAATATTCCTGGCAATACTTGGCAAAAAACTCTTGTGCTTGGACAGAAGTATTTGGATTGTCCTCTGTAAAGGCCTTCTATGTTAATCGCGTTAGTAATCTGTCTGTCAATTGTCAATTGTCAAGCTATGCGTTGCCAGAATTTGCAAGAAAAAAAAGGTCTAAACCAATAGTGAAAGTGCCCAGTGTACAGGCTCATTGCTAGACCCCTGAGATTTGAAGACACAGAGTCATGCAGCCTGTCTGCAGAGGGCTGACATTTAGAGCCAGCATGCAATTCACTTTATCATAAGTGATTGAGTCTAGGTACAAAACCGCTGATCTGTATGAGGTGAATGAGCGAGTGATCTCACACTAATAATATTATTACTAGGGTACTGACCACCACAACCATATGATATGGGGAAGATCGAAAGTCAATCAAACACACTGATCCAAATGGTACCCCCAAACGACAAGCTGAGTGGGCTGGTCCTGGTGTGTGCAGGGCGACCGGTCTCTGATGGTGCAGTGGATGGACGTGAACCAGCTGATGCAGGAACAGCAGCTCCATTCCCGGTGTCTGTGTGTGGACAAGCTCCCGCTGGACCTGTGTGACTCTGAGGAACTCACCCAGCTCTTCTCTGACACCTACAAACCTGTCTTCTGCCAGGTGAGTGAGTGTGTGTGTGTATGTGTGTGTGACTGTGACTGTATGTAGGGGGTAGGGGAAAATAAAATGTTCTCCTTTTTTGAGAATGAAATACATGGATTGAGCAAACGTTAACACTTTGTAAATAAGATCTGCATTGTATTCAACGAGAATCACAGATTGTTGCCCGTCTTCGAGGAAACGTTTCATCGCTGTGCCCACACTCGCACCCTCCTGACTCTCCGCCCTTTAGCCCAACACTGCTCTTCCGTCGTCCCGTTCTGTTTTGTTTTGTAATATTTCCATCCAGTGTTTTTTCAATGTTGTTCCCTTCAACTCTCTCTCCATTCCATCCGTCCATCCCTCCATCCATCCATCCATCCACCCACACGCGCCCGCCGGGCAATCACTCTCTCGCCATCAGTCATCTACTGCCGTTCCCGTTTTAGCCCAACCCCTCTGCCCCACTCCCACACACAAATCAATAGACCCACATCTGCCAGCTCCCATGATGCATTGTGGGCGTGTAACTCATGCTGCTTCGCTGTTGCGGAGCTCGGCACTCTTTAGCCTATGGCTCAACGTTATGTATGCGTGTGTTTGTGTGAGTGTGTGTGAGTGTGTGTGTGTGTGCGTGTGTGCTTCCTCCTGGATGCCTAAGCGTGCTGTGTTCCCTGGCTGCAGGTACAGGGCTGCCGAAGCGGCCTCAGCCCACACAACACAGCCAGGGCTCTTATGTCAGCGTTCATAACAAGCGGAGAGCGTCCGAGAAGCTTTTACTCAGTAGCCCTGGCAGCGCAGTGATGATATCACTAGCTGTGGCCCCTGCTCCTCTACTTCATACCGTGTCTCTTATGTAAACCTACTTTACCCATCAACGCCCCCCCCGCCCCCCCCCATTGCGAGAGACCCCTTTCATTCCGACGCAAGGGCCCCGGGCCTCTCTCCTCTAGCAGAGCGATAAAAAGCAGAGCACCGTACTCGGTGCTCTGCAGATGACTCACCGGAGTGTGGGTGTGTGGAGTGGTGGGAGAGGTGAGGGGTTAAGAACGCCACCCATCATCATCATCATCCTCATCATCATCATTATAGGGAATGCGGGAACAGAGGGGGGAGAGCGAGAGAGAGAGTTATGGATGGAGGGAGTTATTGATGGAGGGAGGAGAGGGAGTTATGGATGGAGGGAGGAGAGCGATAGAGAGAGGGGGAGTTATGGAGGAGAGAGAGAGCTTCACCCAGGTCAGGTCTGATGGAGGTAGCGGGGGATGAACGCCACAAGGAAGCAGTTTGAGATGGATGGATGTGTGGATGGAGGGATGGATGAAAGGTGGATGTGTAGAGTGGACGGATGGAGAGATGGATGTGTGGATGAATGGCTGTGTGGATGGATGACTGAATGATGGAAGGATGTGTGCATGGATAAACACACACACGGGTCTTTTTCGCTCTTTCTGATTCCTGTCCCCAGATATCTTATCACTCTTGTCACTTTGATGGCTCAAGTGTACCTTTCCTCTGTGACAGCCCTGTCATGACCTCGCCTCTGTGCTCAGACAGCTGACGTTCAATCTACACACGCACACACACACACACACACACACACACACACACCCACACACACAACATTCATCGTATTGTCTGCCCTGGTGGGGAGTGGTTTGGATTGGCTGGGGACCAAGTCTTGATGTCACCCAGCATCACTTAACAGTTTCAGCCAACTTGAACACCCCTCGGCTAAACTCTGTCGTCCATGCATTCTCTTGATTTCTCAAACACACACACACACACACACACACACACAGTTATTCTGTTTAATCCCATTACAATCCAAATTAGCGTTCTTGTTGCTGCAATGTAGCCATTCACACTTGTCCAGTGTTCATTTTATGCATGCAGAAATTGTCAATACAGTGACCTAAGTAATGTATGCTGTTATCCATACAGTGAGCTAACTAAATGTATGCTGTTATCCATACAGTGAGCTAACTAAATGTTTGCAGTTGTCCATACAGTGAGTTAACTTAATGTATGCTGTACATTACGCTAACGTACATTAGGTTAGCTCACGGTATGGATAATACAGTGAGCTAACGTAATGTATGCTGATAAAAACCACCACGACCTACCAATCTCCCATCACTCTTATTTCACCCTCTCCAGTGTTTTACCTCCCCCTCGGTCCGTCTTTCATCCATCCATCTGTTCTGGGCTCCAGTAGGAGTGAACAGTGTGAGCGAGAGGAGAGCTGAGCGTGGGAGGACCACGGGGAAGGAAGTGCAGTGTTGCTAGCAGCTATTAGTGTGTGGATGGACTTATTCACCATTGTGGGGTTATTTCTTTATTTTCAACACATGAGTTAGTGTTTCCCCATTTTTACATTACAGGGATTAAAAAAAAAGAACAAACCATGTGGTGGCCGCATTAGTAAGTAGACCTTGGTGGTGGGGTCCACACGCAGTGTTAAGCCGCATCGGGACAGACACAAAATAATGTTTTTAAATTTTTGGCTTCCTCAATAGACTTGAACTAGCAAAGAAATACAACCCCTGCTTGATCACGCTCTGTGTGCTTTGCCCCGTTAAAAACAATATGATTCAATTTCTTTTCGGGGTCGCACTATGAATATGAAGCAAAGTCCACGCTCCGTGTGCTTTGGCCTTTAGGTAGTTCTGATGTTCGACCTACTTAACTGTGGCTGATTTCTCCAGGGGTTTAAAGGTCGAGCATCAAAGCGTCCTCATGTAGTATTTGTGGATAACGTGTGGATTAAACTCTGCTGGCTGCATGTCAGCATTGAGCTTTATTATGTTCCAATCATTAGCATAAATGTGACCCATTAGCTATAGACTATTAAGCTAAATGCATTATTCATGCTGCTCTTAGCTTAACCAGTAGTGCCACATTGATGACTAAAACTTAGCACCGGATGGAGAATGTTTTACGGTGTCAGCTGGAATATTTCTCTCTGTCTCTGTTAATAAACACATATCAATAGTTTTCCCATTACCCACGTGGCCTTTGGGGATATATTATATTTGAGCTTTTAAAGTCAAGCAGCGGTTATACATGAAGAATAATAAAATATATAATAGCCTAATAAAAAACAATTCCAATGAAAAAATCAAAATGTATTGTCCAGTTAGACAATCGGTTTTGATGTCAGAAAATATGAAGTGTATCGAAATGATTTGTCCATGTTTGCCCAGTGTATGTGTGCGCTTGTATGTGTGCATGGGAGTGTGTGTGTTGTGTGTGCGTATGTTTGTGTGTGTGTGCTGGGAGTGCGGACGCGTGTCCATGCATCTAAGCCTGTGTGTGTGTGTGTGTGTGTGTGTGTGTGTGTGAGATGCGTTCGCCACCAGCTCTTCTCCCCTCTGTCACAAAACACTGCTGATACGCTGCTTATCTCTCAGTCAGACGCGCGCACACACGCGCGCACACACGCGCACATACACACACATTTTACCACAATTGTCATATGCTTTTTGTGATGCTGGCGTTTATGTGAATAGGATATTGTATGTATTTGTATTCCAACACATGGCTTTGATTCACATTATTGTTGTGGTACATGTACGTGTTTGTCGTGTCATACATTATGCATCCCAGAGTTCATCCAAGCCAACATTCACCAGTGCAAGCTCTGATGCTGACCTGTGTGTGTGCGTCTGCGTGTTTGTGTATGTGTGTGTGTGTGTTTGCGCGCATGTGTGTGTGTGTGTGTGCGTGCGTGCGCGTGTGTGTGTGTGTGTGTGTGTGTGTGTGTGTGTGTGTGTGTGTGTGTGTGTGCGTGCATGCGCGTGCGTGCGTGTGTCTGCGCTAGCTGGCCCAGGACGAGAGCAGCCCGGTGCGAGGCTTTGGGGTGGTGGAGTACGAGAGTGCGGAGCAGGCGGAGGCGGTGCTGCTGGAGATGGACCGCACCATGCTGGGCGGCCAGGAGATCCGCCTTTCACTTTGCACCCCCGGCGCGTCAGGACGCAGCACACTGGCCGCGCTCATCGCCGCCCAGGGAGTGGTGAGTCCCACTGGGAGGAGGGAGGGGCGTCTCACATCTCAACACCAGGGTTCATTGTGATGAGCAACAGCTCGACGGGCTCCCTTGCACTGGGAGCCCCTCCGTCATTCTGAGGTCACGCGTAGACGTGTAACTAGGCCCAACAGGATTGCAGCTACGGATGCTTATGGTGCTTCTTTACAACATTATACATCATCGTGACCCAGCAACAAAATAAAATGCTAGGTCAAACATTGCTTATTTTTCCCCCGCCAAACAATTATAAATATGTAATAACTGATGAAAATACAAATTTAATTATTGGATAGTTGCTATGGCATTACTGTGGTATTGTCTTATCTAACTTGTAATGGCTTTTTATTTTTGAAAAACTAGGATAAACATTTTGGGGTGTTATCACGTTCACATTAGAAAACAAGATTAGGACTAATGGAGCTCTCTTTAGTTTGGGTACATAATCTGCCTTTTAGCCTTTTAGTTTATTACTGGCCTCTTTAATACAGGCCTGTGAGCACTTTATGTTCTAAAACTCTAGATGAGGCTGTTGGCCAATCAAGGCCAGTTTCTTGTTTAGAGTGATCTGATGTTGCCTGAGACACACACACACACACACACACGTGGACACGCACGTGGCCACACACGTGGACACACACGCGGACACACATAAACACACATGCAGACAAACAAGCCAACCTGAATTTATTCAACGGAACGGTTCGCCCGGTGAACACCGTTTGCGGTGAATGAGCCTATTGAGGAGCGTATTGTGATGCGCTGTGGGCTGTGTGATGCGCTGTGGGATGGAGGCCCCATTAGCAGGACTATTTAACGCAGAGACAGCGTCCCTCCCACGGAGCCCTGAGGGCGGCACGTGGACCCGTTGACGGCGTGATTACAGCTCTGCAGACCGAAAGGGCTCGTCTCCTTCTGTCTCTGAGACACCACAACGCCAGCCATGCCACAGAGAACAAGAATCACAAAGTATATATATATATATAATGTATATATTTACATATGTATATGATCAAAAAATGTGTGACCAAAAGAGACAGGATGGGGGACGTGCATATGAACCCATAAACATATCACATCTATTGACATGGAGCAGTAGGTGTAGAACAAAGAGAGATGGCAGCTCTGGCAGACTGAGGAATTCTCTGGCTGGAGGGAGCCCAGGAGCTCGTTGGCATGAACCAACGCCGCCCATTAAAAGCAGCAAGAATTAAAAAGGATAAAGACCTTGTCTTCTCTGAGGCTCAAAAGAGCCCCTAGCAAAGAAATGGAAAATAATTCATTATAGAGGTAATGATAGGGGATTTCTGCTGGATAGTGACGCGTGAGTATTACCACACCTGCTTATATGTTGAACACTAAAGACATTTTGGGTCTTCATGTATATTGACTTTTATAAAGGCCGGTGGTTCCCAATGTTTTACTTTAGGTGTACCACTAAATTGTCATTAAGTCCTTTTAAGGACCACCTCACCGTTCACACAAACAGTAATGTATAAATACACATGCAGTGGCTGAGCAGAGTGCCAGCGCCACTTTTATACACAATTATTAGTGCAAGAAGACCATGGCCAGTGGGATGCTCCCAGTGTGTTTATTTAGCAACCACAAATTGTTTTTTTTCTAACAAGCCATATTACTTTATTTACTGAACAATATTTATAATATAATATATAGATTATCGAAATATTTTTTTCTATAATTGTCCATTTGTCTATTTCAAGAATAAAATCCGCCCGTACCAACTGCAGTGCCCTCCCCCCCCCCCCCCCCAAAGAATCCCACTTACCACAGGTTGAAAAACACTGAGGGCCTTTCTCGAGTACGGCAAGTTCGGACTTGAGTACTTGGTATTTCGGACTTGGCAAGTTCAACTTGGGAGTACAAACTCCTGAGGACACACAGTGCTGCTGTTTGTTTCCTGGGATACTTACACATCCACACCCACACATGCACAAGCTCACACACGCTCTACTCAGCTTCAAGTGGAGGGTCTGCACCGATTTGTGGTTTTCAAATGTGTATAGTAATATATTTGCACCAGGGAGTAATAGGGACCTTGTTAAGAAGATGGTAGGGATTTGATGGGACTCCAATCAGATTACTTAGTGTAATGACCACCAGGGGGAGGGGGGATGGGCACCACCTGTCGAGAAGAGCTCTGCCGACCAGCATCACACTGCAAAATATGGGCGGCAGAGAGCCTGGGCTGGAAACCAGAAACTGAGAGGGGCAGAGTTACCCCTTGCTCTTGTTTCGTGAGGGAGGTATTCTATCGTCGAAAACTAATTCACACAAGTGGATGGAGCTTTCAGAAAGCATTTAATTTGTGTATTTCTACAGTGGTCTACTTGATTTGAAACTTTAATAGACACTTTTTACAGTTCAGTACTGCTGGCCGAGTTTGTGTTCGCGAATTACGTGCTTACAAATCTGCCTCCAGCAACATGATTGGATCAGAACAAATATAAAGCGAAAGAAAGTGAACGCACCGTTCACCTACATTTGAGCTAGTCTGCGATCAGTCTGATTTGTGAAACTGACTGTAACCGTGTGTGTGTGTGTGTGTGTGGTTGTGCGTGAATGTGTGTGTGTGTGTGTGTGTGCTTGCGTGTTTGCGTGTGTATCCAAGCAGATGCTGGGTAATAAGAAAGGTCTGCTTCCAGAGCCCAACCTGGCTCAGCTGTTGACCAGCATCACCAACCCTACGGCCCTGCAGGTCCTCCTCAGACCCTACCACACTGGAAAAAGAGGAGGTATGGTCCAGTGCAAATGTGGTCGGATCTCTAAGGTGTGATGATGATGATGTAGTGTGGTTTGTTGTTTGGTTACTGTTGGATTATTCCTAGTTCAACGGGTACTGCAGTAAATGTTAAATACATGATATTGATTATACTCTCTCTCTCTCGCTCTCTCTCTCGCTCTCTCTCTCTCTCTCTCTCTCTCTCTCTCTCTCTCTCCTCTCTCTCTCTCTCTCTCTCTCTCTCTCTCGCTCTCTCTCTCTCGCTCTCTCTCTCTGATTCTATCTATCTCTTGAATTATGATGGTACACACTACTTTAAGATGCCCATGCACTGGCAAAACACAAGGCTTATTCAGGTAAGGGTTACATAGATCTACAGCTGGTATAGCTATATATATATATATATTGGTATAGCTCTGAACACTGGCGTCCAACAGTTTCTCAAAAACAATGCAACAGCGCATTGCATTGCACTGTTTAAATTTGGGCCAAAACCCAAGAATTAGAAGATTTATTTTAGAATGAAATCTGTGTGTGTTGGGTTAATGCGTTGCCAAACACCTCACCTTTTCTCTGTTCACTTCTTGTCTGTATTGTTTTATGATTTACTCCACAATGCTGGTAGCATTGTGGAGTGGAACTAAATACTGGTATTTAGTTCACAATGGAACTATATACTAGTATTTGATTCACAATGGAACTAAATACCAGTATTTGGTTAACAATGACTGTAACCATATGTGTGTGTGTGTGTGTGTGTGTGTGTGTGTGTGTGTGTGTGTGTGTGTGTGTGTGTGTGTGTGTGTGTGTGTGTGTGTGTGTGTGTGTGTGTGTGTGTGTGCGCGTGTGTGTGTGTGTGTGAAAATAAACCAAGTACTTGTTTTTGGTTCCAAATCGAACTAAATACTAGTATTTGGTTCACAATGGAGCTAAATACTAGTGCGACGAGATTCCACTAGGAGGAAAAGAGAGAAACAGCAGTAGTTTGAAGAAGAAACAACACCACATGATGAGTATTTATACCACTCAAGATCGCCTTCTTGGAGATGAACTTGGAGCTTGTTGTCTCGTCGCCACTACCGGGAGTGTAACCAGAGCAACAGTCCAAATCTCTCTGTTCCCTGTGTGTGTGCCATCACAGCAGTCCCCGGCTCCATCTCCTAACGACCGCCTGATGAGATGGTAGTAAGATGGCGAGATGTGTTGCTGAGAGGAATGAGAACAGGATGGGGAGAAAAGGAGGCGGGGGGGTGAGGGGTGATGGCAGGGAGAGTCGGGAGAGGAGGAGGTGCTCTTTAAGGAGAAGATCCTGCACAATTGAAGTCTAAAATTAGGAGTCGTGATTAAATGTGAAAGCGTTGACTACCTATTCGGGGGGGGGGGGGGGGTGGGGGGTGGGGGGGAACTAGTATTAGCGTCGACATTGACGCATGCATCTATGATGAGGGCGCCTCGGGATCAGGGGGAACAGAAAGGAGATGGAGAGTGGACTCGCACATAAGATAAAGACGTGCGGTTTCAGTGGAATGATCCACGCTACCCTTAGCTCAACCTTGCAGATGCCACACCTCCTTACATGAAGCATCTGAGCAAGTTAAAGGATTTGGTTGTTTTGTTCAGAACCCAGGTTAATTGTTGACATTGTCGAGATGTAAATCAGCCGTTATAATTGACATCCATTATATCCCAAACGAGGGTTTAGCAGCTCCCATAGCTGTGTCTTTCTTTTGTCCAACCCAGGTAAGCGCATACAAACTCCCCTTGCACCTTGACTTTTGTCAAGTCAAGGTGTAAAAGTGTCTGAGATGCTAGCTAGGGGTCTCTCAAGCAGAGATGTGTGTTGAGGAGAAGTACTAACCCAGGTGTTGTCTGGTGTGTTTCCAGGAAAGTACGGCCGCCACCACAGCCTGCCATTCCTGCGCCCCCCCATCACCTCGGCCCTGCTCACCCTGGGGAAAGCTCACCAGGTCCCCACTTCACTGTGTGTGTGTGTGTGTGTGTGTGTGTGTGTGTGTGTGTGTGTGCGTGCGTGCGTGTGTATGCACAAGCATGCATTTGTCGGTCGTAGGCTTTCAAAATGGTTTTCAAACTTCAAATGTCATTCGAATCGTCCAAAAAACGACCTTAAACCAAGTATTAAGCTGCTCATTAAACGAACCCACAATTACCCAAGCACCCGGCTTGTGGGGAGACCAGTCCTCAAAGACAAGATGAAATTACCCTAAACCCTTAAGGGTTGGTTCAAGATTTTAGCTTTTTGCCTTTTGTGATCCTTCCCGAGGTTAGGCAAGAGCAGTGACACCACTTTTTGTAGATGATGATAACAACAACACAACTGATCTGAAGAAGCGGGAGAAGAAACAGTTAATGGTTAAAATGATAAAGTGCTGTAGTAACTGCTGGTAAGAAATAAGCTGAATTCAAAAAGAAATATTAGCCTTTTTAATGTAGTTTATCCCAGCTATAAACACGTAAATAGATTCATGTTCACATTATCTGGACAGCGTATTAAGTTGTGGTGTGGAACGTGTGCTCTGGCATTGACATCATCACGCTAATGCTAACCGGTACGAGGTACGTACGGGTGAATATGACGTAATGACGTAATGACTGAACCGATAAATAAAAAAGCCCCATGAGGGATCACAGAAGGCGAAAAAGCCATAATCCTGAACTAACTCGTTGCAGTATATGACCAGTTACAGTCAGTCAGTGGACAGTATAGACCAAGCGCTTGGTAACTGACTGTTAAACCGTCAGTGTGATAAGGTCACACAGTCGAAGTATGTGTTTGCACATGGTGTGTGTGTGTGCGTGTGTGTGTGTGTTTGTTTAATCGGGAGAGAGAGAACTGTGCGGTTATGCATTTGTGTTTGCAATTTAAGTAAACGTCTGGTTGTTGATGCGTGTGTGTGTCTCCAGCATTGTGTTGTTTATGTGTTGATAAAGTGTGGTGTCTCATCTGCCCTGCAGAGTGCTATGCTGGGAAATGGACTGGTGCTCCAGAACCTTCTACACATGCAGCTGGCCCAGCAACAGCTCATGCACATCAAAGAGAAGCGGCTCAGCAATGTAAATCCTGTGTGTTTGTGTGCGTGTGTGTGTGCATATGTGTGTGCATATCTATTCTAATTTGTTTACATCTGTGAGTGCATCCATATGCTTACCTTTCAGTACTCAGTACATTATGAACCAATCAAACGCCTCATAACTCAAAACAAATGTGTGTGTGTGTGTGTGTGTGTGTGTGTTTTAAAGGCTCCTGTGTTGATTTGTGCTACTGTCGTCAAAGCTGTGGTCTTTCCTTCTCTTTTTTCTCTGTAAACACCTTACTCTTTTTGAGAGGGACGGGAATGGGCAGGGACCTCGCAATACGATATTATAACGATTTTTTAGTGCCGATAAGATATGTATTGCGATTCTGTACATTTTGCGATACTGTAAATATTGCGATACGATATAAAAATGTTATTGTGCTATTTTATATTTTGTGTGGTTTAATGTTAGGGTTGGGGTTCTACAGGTTCAGGTCATTTGTTTAATGAACGTGGCCAAACAGAGCAGAACATAGTTGAGACAAATGGACTATTGGCGTATACACTAAAGCGACCTCTAGGACGGTACCATTATTCATCTTCCACTAAGATAACATTGACGTTTGTGGCTTACCTTGTTGAGTTAACCTGATGAAAAAAACGATATTTGAGTTGACCTGACGATACAAGTATTGCGGCAGCAAAAGTCCCAATTCCGATTCCCCCCTACTTTTTAATAAGTAAAAAAATATTTTCTGCTCATTCTGCATATGAAATCCTTCCTGTTCCTATCCTCTCCAGGTGGCCGGTCTGCTAGGGGACCCCTCGCGGCTGCTGCTCCACAAGGCCTTGTCTCTGAGGGCCCTTCCCCAGGGCCCCATGGCCCTGGGGAAGGGCCTGCTGGGGGACTCGCCCACAGGTGAGGAGTCCAAACTCATTTTCACAAATCGACATTGAAATTACACACTTCCAGAAATGTGCAATTTGTGTTCAATCAAAACAACAACCTTGTTTCATGTAGGCTGATTAGCTTAGGCTTTTTTTTGGATATAGATATGAACAGTTAACCAATCACAACACATATAGAAGGATAGGCCGAACTCGTATTTTGGTGTACTACACAACACCTCCTCGGGCGGCCACAGGCTATTTGCAATTCAAATCCCTGGTGTGTAAAACAACAGAGAAATCTGTTGTTTTTCATGGAACTTATGTATCCCAGTAATAGTGTTTTAGTGTGCATTAAAAGGTGTGTTTGTCTATGTATGTATTTATGTGTTTCTTTTGTGTCTGCCTGTCTTTGCAATTATGCAAGGGATTATATGTTGGGCATGTTTTTCTTTGGATTCAAAATGTGAACGTGTATGTGAACGGATTGTTAGCCTAAGACCTGCTGGAGCTGCTTCCTAAAATACGACACGGTGGTCATTTGTCACACACATATTGGATTTATGAAAAGCTGGTTGGATGCATGCTACGTGTGTGTGTTATTAAACCCTGGGGAAATGAATGAAGCCGAGTGATGGAGCAATAAGGCTGCTAGAATGTGATGTATGAGCAGCCTCTTCATTCCATCGTAGCAAACAGGCTCCTTGAGCACAGTTAGCTGCTGTGAACCCCCACTCCCCATCTCTTTGAGGAAAGAACGGATCAAAATAGACCAGGAGAATATTTCCTTTTATGTCCTTCACTCACATCTCATCCTTGCTCTTTTTTCCTGTCCTATCACCTCCTCTCCTCTCGTCTCATCCACCCTCCCTGATCTACTTTTGTCTCATCCCTTCCTCATCTCATTCCCTGACCTATCACTTCCTCTCCTCTCATCCACTCTGCCTCATTTCCTGTCCTCTTTGTTCTCCCCCCTCTTCAGAGTTTGTCCAGGAGTCTGCACCTGTGCCTACCCACAATGCCACAGCGGTAGTTTCCGCGGCCTCCATGATGCCCTACAAGCCTGGCCGCGCCTCCGCCGGGGTGGAGCACAACGGCTTCCACTCTTCGTCTGCTGCCTACTCCTCCTCCTCCTCCTCCTCCTCCTCCTCTGCTTCCTCTGTCATCACCTTCTCGGCCTCCAACAGGCAGCCGGCTCCCCCGGGAGCCGTGTTGAGCGTCCATCCCCATGGGCAAGGCTACTCCGTGGGCAGCAACTGTGGCCTTGCTCCCCCTCCACCGCCCAAAGACCCGGGGGGCCTGCAGGTGTTGCAGCACCACAGCTGTGATGGTTACCCACCGCCAGGCACGGTGAGCAGGGCGGTCACGGGCATCTGGACCACTCACACACACACACACACACACACATACAGGCAGGTACGCACACTCACACACATACACACACACACAGATACATGCACGCACAAACACACACACAAACGTTCGCACACTCAAACAGACAGATATACACATACACACACACAGAGGGGCATTGTGTCACTTTGTGTGACACAATCTCATTCCCACCTCAGTATTTTCCACGCGTGGTGTATCCCCTTTTTGATGTGTGCTTCCATCTCATGGAAATGAAACTCTCACACATACTCTCTTTCTCTCTCATGCTTTTTCTTACTCTCTTTTTCCCTATTTCTCGCTCACCCTTTCTCCCACCCTCTCTCTCACCCTCTCTCTCCTTCTCTTTTTTCAACTGTTTCTTTGTGACAAGAGGGACGTGTTTCTTTACTTAGCCCCATCAGTCATCCCAATCATCTATAATATACATGTCAAAACACAAACATGCTTATACACAGGCACTTGCTTGTTGACTCACGCACATACTCACTCACTCACTCACTCACCACACACACATAGCGGCCCATACCCACATGCACACAAACCCACAGGCCAACTCTCACACACACACACACACACACACACACACACACACTCACACGTGCATACATGCGAGTACACAAGTTGCACACACTCTCACCAATCAACAGACATCGCCAGCAACAGTCCCTCAGGATTAGCTCCCACTGAAAATACCCACAATGCACTTCCCCAACCTGCCTACCCACTTAACACCTGTCTCGCTATTTGTCTTCTCGTCTAATCTGTGTGTTGGCCACTCTGACCAGCTGCGTGTCTTCTGCCTGTGAGGCGCTGTGGCTCTATTCCTCAGCACAGGTCTGTCTGCCTGTGAGGCGCTGTGGCTCTATTCCTCAGCACAGGTCTGTCTGCCTGTGAGGCGCTGTGGCTCTATTCCTCAGCACAGGTCTGTCTGCCTGTGAGGCGCTGTGGCTCTATTCCTCAGCACATGTCCGTCTGCCTGTGAGGCGCTGTGGCTCTATTCCTCAGCACAGTGCTGCATGTCGCTACTGCTGATGCAGATAATTACTATGACAGAATCCCCCGAGGGGTAATCATAGGGCTGCTTATGGGAGCAGAGAGGAGCAGAGCGCATTGCCTCTGTGGTCCTCATCCTGCAGAGTCTCTCAGCAGAGCCACGCAGGGAACCACCGAGACGGGAAGACTGTTATTAGCCAACAGCGTAATCTTATGCCCCTTTTGGTCCTTCTTCTTCTCTTCTCTGCTGGATTTTACATTTACATGCAAAGGCACAATAATTAAAATAAGATGCAACATAAGATACAAGACAATAATAGTAAAACATTTAAAAAGTAAAACAAAATTGTCTCACAATATAATATACTACAAATGTAAGCGTAGTATGTATTAGTGAAGAGTAAGACTATAATATAAGACATTATATGACACTATACATTGTTGACCCTTATACATGCATAAGTGTCTAAAAAGTTACTTATTTCTCTCTTTCCCTCCGTGTGTGTGTGTCTCTCTCTCTCTCTCTCTCTCTCTCTCTCTCTCTCTCTCTCTCTCTCTCTCTCTCTCTCTCTCTCTCTCTCTCTCTCTCTCTCTCTCAGGCCAGTGGTCAGGGTTCTCTGTTGGGTGAACCACCTAAGGAGGTGAAGCTTCCCTCTAACCCCTATCTCAACCTGGCCAGCGTGATGCCAGGCATGGTGCTGCAAGGTGCATACGCACACACACATATTCACACGCACACACACGCAACATACACCCACAGACACACCACACGCACTATTCTAGGAAATCCACCAGGTTGATGTGTTTATAAATATAACCATCATTACGCTCATGGCTATGTCTGATCCGCCTACTGTGCTCCACCCCAGGGCCGGTGGGGAGTAAAGCCCAGGCAGGGCAGCCCGGTCCTGGGCTTTACAGCAGCTCCCTGGCCCCCCAAGCTTCCCAGGGCTCCGGCTCTCTCTCCCACAGCACTGTGGTGGCGCCCGCCCCAGCCCAGTACACCACGGACACCTACGCCGACTACAGCCAATACAGCCAGGTGTACACACAGGTAACACACACACACACCCGCACGCACTCACAGGAACACACACACACACACGCGTGCGCACACAGATACATATAGAGCACTTAGGTGTATAAAATGCATTGTCTCAAATGTAGGCCTGCATACATTCGCAAACATAATGTGTATCGCTGCATAATATGGGGATTTAAACACATACTGCTTGAATAATATACACGTTCTTCTACACGCACACACACGTTTCTACACATGAAAGTGTCGACTACCAACACATTTGGATGGTGCGTCAAGGTCACATTGCCATGGCCACACTAACACTTACACACCTACCCTATTTTAAATTCATTGTCACCAGCAGAAATCTAGAGTCTAGAAATGGACAGAGTCTAGGAGAAAAGGCATAATATACTGTGGATGGATTCTGTGGAATGTTTCATAGATGGACCGTTTAATTAGAGTAGAGCAATAAACTACGTGGACGGATGAATATGTGATGCTAGATACACTGGTGATGGTTTTAGACCAGTGGTTCTTAACCTCGTTGGAGGTACTGAACCCCGCAAGTTTCATACGCGCATTCACCGAACCCTTCGTAATTGGAAAAATAAAATAAGGAATTTGGGATAACTTATTATCAGCAGCTTTTCCCAGCATGATATTCGCGATCTTCAACAAAGCTGGTTTTATGAGTGTTTCACCAATGGTGTGTGCTTTGCCCTGCTTTGCGATCAGGTAAGCAACTTCGTACGATGCTGTGAGGATCGGTTTGTCGATGGGTACAAAGCCGAGAACAGGCAGAGTAGCCTTTTCATCGAATCTGAATCTCTTCACCTTGAATTCAGTGAGCTTTGTGTTCTTGTATTTCCCATCTCCATGCAACTTATGGAAGTGTTCCCTTAGTTTTGCCGGTGCTAGACTACAATTGCTCAACTTGGCTGAGGACGCTGACTCCCATCACGTTCCGTTATACATGTGAATCCATATTGTACGTAGTAGTCCGACCACTTTCTTTTTTTTGCTCGACATAGTTAGTATGAAGGGATTAAAATATTAAGAAGGAAATCACAAATGAAGTACAATCACGACAGTCACAAGTCGACTACTGAGCGTACCAAGTTCCCTGCAGCACAGATAGCGAGAAGCGATGTGGCGTGATCAGCTGCAGCCAATGATGGCCAAGCGGAGTGTGACGTCACGAAGCATACGAGTGGGGTGAACGGAACGGACACACAGGTGGTGTCTTGACCTCTGCCGAACCCCTGAGGTTCGATCGAACCCAGGTTAAGAACCACTGTTTTAGAGTTAAATGAGTGAAATGTTGGGTGGCTGGTTAGATAGATGGTGGATAGACAGACAGAGTGTGAGAGGAGGTGTCAGGCAGTGTGTGTGTGTGTGTGTGTGTGTGTGTGTGTGTGTGTGTGTGTGTGTGTGTGTGTGTGTGTGTGTGTGTGTGTGTGTGTGTGTGTGTGTGTGTGTGTGTGTGTGTGTGTGTGTGTGTGTGTGTGTGTGTGTGTTTGTGTGCGTCCATCTGTCACTTCTTCCGTTCTCTCCTCTTAACACTCAGAAAATGGCATAAGGCACCCATGCTGTCACTGGAGACAACTGCTTCATTTTTTCCTTTCTTTCATTCTTTCATCCTTTCATTCATTCATTCATTCTCTTTCTTTCTGTCATTCATTCTGTCTTTCGTTCTTTCTTTCTTTTTTTCATTCATTCTTTCTATCTGTCTCATTCATCGTTTGTTTGTTCGTTCTATCTTTGTCCTTCTTTCTTTCATTCGGTCTGTCAGTCAGTCAGTCTGTGTGTCTGTCTGTGTTTCTTTCTTTGTTTCTTCATTCATCACTCTAGACAGACAGAGGCAAGCTGCACAGCGGACAGAGGGAAACACACATTTCGCAGTGCAATAAAACCACTCCAATAATGCCCTCACATACTAATGTATTCACGTTTTTAATGAGTCTCTTGCCTACATCTGTGTGTTTGTGTGTACAGGAAGCCATGCAACAATGGTACCATCAGTACCAAGCCGCACAAGTCCAGAACTACAACACCGCTGTCACGCCAGACACCCTGGCTCCAGACTACAGCAAGGAGCAGGTAACACACCGACACAAACAGGCACATGCACACACATACACACACACACACACATGCACTCACGCACACACACAGGCACACACACACACACACAGGCACACTCGCACGGACAGGAACACACACGCACTCATTCACGCACACACACACAGACACACACAAGCACGTACACACACACACACACACACATGCATGCACGCACAAACAGGAACACAAGCACACATGCACGCACACACAAACACAGGCATGTGCACACAGACACGCACTCACGCACACATACATTATCTACCTACACATGTATGTGTGTTTCCTGGTGTGTTCCAGTGTCCTGCTGTATCGTCCTATGGAGAATATGGCTCCTACATGCAGGCAGTCACCCAGTACTACACACAGCCTCCACCAGCCAGCCAGGCCTACACCAGCAAGGTATACACACACAAACACACACACACACTGTCGTCTGTGCAGGCTGAGCCAAAAGTGTGTGAAATGAACATATGGGTCTTGTTACACCTCAGGTGTGATTGACTGAACCAATACACTGTGAATGTGTGTGTAAGTGTTCATCACCTGGCTCAGTGGGCCTGCTATTCTTCCTGTATTTCTCCAAGGTGTTGTGTGTCTGCTTGTGCGTAAACAGTAGTTGTTGTGCTGTGTGTCCACATTTGCATACACAACTGTAAAGCAGTCCGCAAACCTCATGCGAAAAAGAAGTTTGCCGAGGTTGTATGATCAAATTACTTGATTGTGGCGAGAAACATACGCAAACCTTGCCAAACTCTGCACTTCTTGTACCTCCAACATTTTGTAACTTGCCGAAATCTCTGTAACGGACGGACATTGTGTTTGATTAGTCAAAAAAGCAAGGCGGGCATGATTTATTTTGATCTGATGTGCCCATCTCCATGGAGACTCCACTGGTCTTAACTAATGGAACGTTCTGTGACCAAACTGAACGTTTATTGATTATAAAACAAGTTTGTCTGCAGAACTTATTCTGTGTCGGCCAACCGAAATAAAATCGAATTATGCCGACTGCTTGACACTGCATGCATTGCTATCCTCTCGTCTCTCGTCCTTCGACAGGAAGTCTCCCTCCACGCCGTGGGCCCTGCGCCCCCACCGGCCGTTCTGCCCGCCAACGCGGTGCTCCCGGCGTACGGCGCTCTGCCCCTGATGCCTGGCTTCCTGGGGGCTGCACACCCCGCGGGGCCCCCGCCGGGCCATGTGGCGCAGGCCGCCGCCACCGACTGGAGCACCTACTACTATGTGAGTGTTGAGGCGTCCACGCGTGCTGTGTGGAACCGCGCACGTACGTCAGCAGGGTTGTATTGTCACATTGTGACATTAATCATTGCAATGCTAAACGGTGTCAATGTGCATCGTGGAGGACAAAAATGATAAAGAAATAGCATTTTTGTCTTTTTATTTTATCTACTCTGTTCCTCACTATGTCTTCCTGCCACTCGCTTAACCACACTCTTAAAGAGATATCGCCCATTTGTAACAGTTACTAGTTTGTCTGTTTTAAGGTATGTTAAAAGTCATACAATAATACACTTTGTTTACAATGTTATAAGAATTTCTTTGCATAGTTAATGCCCCAAAAATACAAAGTCATACTTTTAGTTTTTTCATTTACATTTTTTTTATAAAAAATGTAGAGTTATGGCAAACACTGCAATTAAAGGATTTAGCTTACGACACGGTAGATGTAAACACAGTCACACAGTTTTATTCACCAGTCCCAAGAGAAAAACATTCATGCCAATTTTCTAATTGTACAGGTCCAAACAAAAATACCCTTCAAAATGCTACAGTATAATCCCTTCATAAACCTACAAATATAAATCGAAAGGCTCCTTAAATCAGAAAAGCTCTGCCTCACATTGAGTGGTCTTAATAATCCAACCAAAACCACAAACCACATAGCAGAAGGAAAAATAATTAAAATGGATCGACCTCACCGGGTCCGGACAGGAGTTGGGCCTTAGAAACAGTTATGATGGAAATACGTTTGATTAAGTACGCCATAAGTAATATAACATATGAATGAAATGAGTGCTGTTCACTTGAATGACTTCTACAGTAAATCAGTACTGTGAAAGCATCAATGAGTTATAAGAAAATAATTTACCTTTGTTAAACTTTAAACCTGTACTATGTTACTTTGTTAAAAAATTCATTTTCAAATTAATTTGCTAACAACACCAGAATATTTTATCTCTAAATCAATTTTATGTTTCACAAATTCTCCATAAAACTTTAGTTATTTCCGGAACCTGTAATTGGAATTGATAATAAATTATTGAATCCATTATATAAGCCACTAAATAATTTATTATTAATAATTTAATGTCTGTGTTTTTCTAAATATTTGTCCAGATGAGAATTCTACTCTTCCCGTAGGCATTGCTCAACATTGAAATGCAGAGAGAGAGAGAGAGAGAGAGAGAGAGAGAGAGAGAGAGAGAGAGAGAGAGAGAGAGAGAGAGAGAGAGAGAGAGAGAGAGAGAGAGAGATGAACTGTAGGAGGTCTCTGTAAAATGTCTGATGAAACTAATGCAAATGTATAAATATGTATTAAAAATATGGCTTGAATACTGAAATGACTGGAATTGTCATTGACTGACAATTACAATATTCACAGGCACTAACGGGCACCCTAAGGTGGGATTTAAAGTCACCGTGATGCGCCACTCGTGTAGTGCTCAGACAGTCCGGCACCGCCATGGCATTTATAGTCGCTGTTGGCCGTAACATTGCTGTGGACGTGAAGTTTGCGCACTCTGCTTGCTGCTAGCTTAAAAATGTCAGAGGTGTGCGCCACGTGACAAATCGCCATATGAACTGTTCGCTAGGGCTGTGATGACGCCATTTCTGGTTTGCGCCAGCTCGCGCAGTACTCGCATGGCAACTGTAAATTAGGTTAAAGCCGCCCTCTTTTCTGTGTGTATGTATTAGACTCATCATGTGATTATATTATAACAACAACAACAATTATAACAAGATGTGTTATTTTTTTCCACTGAACCCCGTTCCCATGCCAACCTTCATCCCCCAGAACCAGGCGAGGGGCCAAAAGAGGGAGTACCCCCAGTTGGCAGTGCAGGAAGTGACCTCATCAGAAGGTGCCTACATCGGCCAGCACTCCCAGGGCCTCGGAGGCCAGTACGCCGACTACTTCAAGAGGAAGAGGCTTTAGTGGGCGGAGGCCGCAGCAACACCTTCGGCCCCGGGGCCAAAGGAAAGACGCACATTGTCTCTGCTGTACTGGTCCCTTTACACGATGTCATAGACCACCCCCCACCCCCACACACCCCTTTCTGCAGCGGATCTTGTGTGAGACACAAAATGGCGAAACAACGTGGCTTGGGTTAAAACAAGCCTTATAGTTTTATGAGATTGGCACCAAGGCACAAGTGTGTACACATACACACACACACATGCACACTTGCGCCCACACACACACACACACACACACACACACACACACACACACAAACACACAGAGTTGCTTTGAAGCCTTAACTCTTTAACTTAATTGACCTTCTTCTCAGTCGATGTGTGAATGTTTTTTTTTTACTTACTACAAACATATTTTTAACGTGCCGTGATCTTAATGCATATACTCTGCTTTTGTATTTTAACTGCCTAACTGTCTGCCTTCTGACATGATCTAAGGACTATTTCCAGGCAGGGTTCTCTCTGTGTTTAGCTGGCCTAGCAGTCGCACCTTCCCTAGGAAGGCAGAGGACGTTTTATTTGTTGAACTGTTGACACACACACAAATGTCTGCTTTCTCCGTCATGTCTCCATTTGCTTTCCCTGATTGCACCACTTTACCTCCAAAGTATTGTGTGTGTGTGTGTGTGTGTGTGTGTGTGTGTGTGTGTGTGTGTGTGTGTACGCGCATGTGTGCGTCTGTGTGCATGTGTGTGTGTGTGTGTGTGTCTTCCATTTATAGGTGGCTGTTTAGGGTGTAAGTCAAACTTTCACCATCCAAAATATACTCTTACACAAATAGAACTGCTGTAACCAGTAAATACACTGCCAATATCCCTCAAGTCACGTGTGTGTGTGTGTGTGTGTGAGAGAGCGAGAGAGAGAGACACTGATATGTTTTAAGTGTGTACATATATTTGGGTACATGCGTATGTACATGCATGAGAGAGATGGTTAATGCACCAAATCACACACAAATACTTGCGCGAGACTATGTTAGAGGTTTTGTATGCGTGTGTGTGAGCGAGACTTTGAGAGTGTGTGTTACCGCTATAGTTTGATCAACAGCCTAAACAGCTCCTCATGTCCGTCCGTGCGTCCAAATGTATATGTATGAATATATTTGTGTTTGCCTTCACGGTGTCATTTTAGGAAACGATTAGCCATTTTGATCCCAATGTCGATGGGGGTACATCAGGAAAGACAGATTCAGTCAATGAAAACTCTCGACTTGGGACATAAAGACAAAAGCCAATGACATCATCACTTTGGGCCTTCGACCGCCATCCAATAAATAGATTGTGTACATAGCGCACTGTAATATAGTAGAACACTTCCAGTTCAGATATAGGATACTAATGTTATTAATGGTGTTAGTTACCCACCAGTTCTGGAATGGTTATGAGAAATGAATGAAAGCAAGACGCAACGCTCTGTTGCAACCACCACAGGAAAGTTCAATTTTTCAAAATTACATTTAAAACTGCTATATTTGGTCTGTCCTTAACCCTCAGATCCAAATTCAGGTTCCAAGTTCATTTAAAACATACTTTAATGATTTATTTAATTTTGGAGGATCTTCCTGTCTCTCTCTCTCTCTCTGTCTCTTACTCTGTCTCTCACTCTCTGTCCTACTCTTACTGTAAGCCACAACAAACGGAATATTTTGTTGCTATATTGATTTCCCCCCTAGTTTTAATGTGATTGTATTAAATTTGGTGTTGTGGCGATATGTCTCACACTGGGACAGACTTCCAGTCCCATAAAAGGCAATAACCAGACATAAGACCCCACTATATCATCAGCCATTTACTGTCACTCTCTACCTTTTATTGCGTGGTACATTATCCTTGTATCCTGCTTATCACTGTGTCATTCATTGAAGCAACAGGATATGACCCCCTATAGTTGCCATGGAAACAATGCCAGCTTGGCGGGCGTGGTCCACACATGCCAGGCATTAGCCTAGCATCCAAGCTAACATTAGCCTAGCATCCAGGCTAATGTTAGCATCACAGTATGCTCCAGGCTTTGCTCATCACTAGTATGACGAGGGCAATAATCCCACTTTCCACACGCACACTCACACACACACACTATGGTTTCCCAATAACTGGCTGGACCAAGGGAAAGGCCTTTCCTTTAGATGTATGTTATGTTTATTTACATCTTTCCGTCAATACTCTCTCAATCTCCCTTTTGGCTCTCTGCATCATCATATACACAAACCGGACACACTCCGAGTCCTCGTGAATATGAGTGAGCTTTGTTTAATCAGGGCCCCCTTGTGTTTAAACCACGTTTAAACTCAGAGGGGCCCTGACATGGGCGTCATGTACATTCCCTTCCATAGCGTCATCGTGCACTCATTTCACATTTCTGTTCAGAAGAATAAGGCAGGGACCTGTTTTGATTACACAGATAATCTAGGGTTGAGATCCAATCATTTGGAACGTTTCCTTTGGCTTGTTGCCGTGGTTCCTGCCGTTATGTTGTCCATGTAGTTGGATCCATTCCTGGTCCAGAGCACAGCACAAGTAGAAGCCAGGCTTTTTATCTTCCAACAACCTACCACTTTTTCTCTGGAGTTTTAAATCCCATGCTGGACAGGACTCTACCAGCTCTCTACCAGCTAGCTGGATATCACAACTTCTCTTTTATTTCTCTGATTCTCTCCCTTCCTGGTGAAAGTGGATGTCAGTTGCCCTGGTGATAGAAAATAATTTATGTTTTTGAATGTGCAATTGTTTTTGTAAGTTGTGTGTGTGCGTGTGGATGTTTGCGCATGGTAGTATAGGCCGATACTATCTCTGTGTGGCAGTGTGTTGATCAGTGCGGCATCTCTAATGGTGCTGGCTCTGTGTTGGTGGGCAGCTGAGGCAGCAGTCCTACAGCTTCCTGTCGGTCTGCCGTCACCATGCATTCAGGCACTCTAAGCCTCGTCTGTTGGTTCTGTGCTTCAGCCCATCTCTATTCCAGCGTTGAGCTTGCCTTTGTGTGTGTGTCTGTGTGTGTGTGTGTGTGTGTGTGTGTGTGTGTGTGTGTGTGTGTGTGTGTGTGTGTGTGTAGAGCGGTGATTGAAAAAAAACGGAATATCTTGGATCCTGCACCAGTTCACTCTCACACCGTCTCTTGTCTCTCTCAACCTGTCTTTCTCACTCTCCTCCACTCTGTCCCAGTGTGTGTCTCTCTCTCTCTCTCTCTCTCTCTCTCTCTCTCACTGTGTCTCTTCTCTCACTATCTCTCACTGACTCTGTCTCTGAGTAAAGTATATAGTAGTGCTCTTCTGCCACACCTCCAACACAGTCCTTTACACCAGTAGCTCTTAGACAAACAGACACAAGCAGTGGCATCCAGACTGTATCTGGTATGCATTTCCAAGTAATAAGCCCGCAGCAGCCTTTCAATAAAACAACAAACATCATGTTTGGCCACATCATTATTTTGTTGCATGCTACGTCAGTGATAATAACAGGTGAATAATAATACTACAGGGCTAACTTTAACGTGTTTGAAGGTCTACCATTCCCACTGGCCAGGGGACGCACAGCCTGGGTCTCAGTGGTTTAGACAGGTTGTCCTTTCTAATGATAGCCGCCTGCCGTCTAAATAAATAAAGAAACCCAGACTTAAGTCTTGTGCCCCACCAGTGCCATATCCTCTCTGGGCCAATGTGGACACTTCCTGTCACCATTAGTCAATGACACCTGACAGCCATCTTGTATTCAGCTGCAAATCTGAGCAGTGCCACGGGCATACAGATGGGAACCAGCTTTGCCGCAGTTGTTTTAATGTTGCCAGTTTAAAGGGCTAATGAACATGTAGTCTACCTTTCCCTACAAGTTCAAATGTGCCATTGTGTTGCAACCTTCTTTTTTTTTTTTGAGGCCAAATGGTGCACGACGAATTGGATATAAACTGGACTGTAATGTATATTTCCGTTACAAATGATGCAGATTCACGAATGTAAAGTGAAAGGGCGCCACCTATTGGTTACTATGTGGTAGGGGACTTTTATTTACAAATTAAGAGAAATTGTGACACATCTTTGAAAGTTAAGTTTTCCTTAGAACATATTTATATCCATATTAGATCAAGGTTTTTATTAATGATGTATGCGTTCTAGGCTATACTTGTTGGTTGTAATACAGAGACAACAAGTTACGATTATGGTACACTGAGAAAGATTATGGTCATACATTTAAAATAATGGGTGTTTCTTGTCGGCTACTTTGACTGCCTGGTCTATACACAACCACAGGGAATCCAAAACGATTTGTTGTTTTTTTGGGGGGCATCGTTAAGCTTCAAGCCACACGTGTTTCCTAAGTCTTCTGTGGTTTACGCTTACTTTGGCCCTACCTGGTCCAAAATACAACGACCTTCCATTTTGCTCAAGCCAGTGTCATCAGTTCCCTAGGATCGTGTAAGATCATACCCTCATGTGTGTTGTATTACATGCCAGTTTTAGCCATAGGGTTGCGTTTCTATGCGTTGAAAGAATGCCTGCTTTGTTATAGACTCAAAATGTAACGTCTGTAACAATTCAACACGAATTGACACGCCATGTCTATTTACACTGAAGCGATGACATATTTAAACCTGTCCAAAGCAATGTGACGAGTGTGGTCTATAAACAGCATCGGTAAGTCACAGTTGAGCAACAATGATCGAACGTCCTGTTATTACATTGCCATGTCTTACGATATTGGCAGGCCTACGTTCATTGCATTCGCACTGCAGCTCACTCGTCGCTCTTAATGAAATGGACATGGGGGAGGTGGATGTGGGTCGCCAGGGGTCTGGGACGTCTCCCCTTCTCTAAATTTAGCCCTTCGTCCTCCTTTAACGTTTCCCGAGAAAGCGGAGCCGCTGGCTGCTGCGCTACGATGTTTAGAGAACACATGATGGTGGCGAGACAGGACCTCCAGTGACGGAATTATTTGTGTGATCACAAAGCTTTGCAATATTAACTATTTACATTTTATATTTTAACTGGTGTAGATAGATTATTTGTGCAGTTTGCTTTTAAATGTTTTGTCCGGTCAGTCTTTTTTCTGACTTGAATTTTACTGTAGATTTTCAATTATTTTATATTGAAACGACATTGATATTGTTTTACTGTGAATAAGATATTTCTAGAAGCACTTGAATTCTAGCATGCTTACCATTGTAGTATACAGAATAAAACTACCATGGATTGTACTTTGCTTTTTAAGCTTCTTGGCAGACACATTTGAAGGCAATGAATGCTGATTTTATTTATTTATTTTCATTGTATATGTGTATGTACAGCAATTCTTTAGTCCAATTATTTCAAAAATATATAAAAGGTCTGTATTTGTTAGACTTTTTTTAGCAGAAGAATCTATGTTCCTGAATAAAAAAAACATTTAGACTTACAATAAACGGCTCACTTTGCACCTTATACTTTTCATAGTCAACAATGGCTATATGATCACAATTTAACACTAGTCACGATGCAAAGCACACTTTACAGGCCTAACATTCCTTCTCAATTGGCGTGTTTGAATTATCACGAACTGCAGACCAATCCTTCGGCTCAAATCATTTATTATGCACAGTAACATAGCATATACGTGTCTATTTCTCCTTATACATTTAAAAAAAAAGAAAAAAAAGCATGTTGAACAGGAATAAAAAATGTAATTCTGCAAATGTAGGGTCCTTAAAATAAATCACATTATTGCTTTTAAAAATAATAAGAAAATATATGAATCACTTTTCCCAACTCGTCCTTCTCAATCCGAATCCTTCTCAATCTCATCCTGATATAACAAGGCATTATATGTTGAAAATAGAAAAAGGGTAAGTAATCTTCTCTGATGAGTTAGATACGCATATGGCTTAACTGAAATGATCTGATGCGGCACAATAATCACGACTATTGAGTATTCATTGAGACGCTTTATCACCATTTAGTAAAGTTCGGCTGTGTGTGTGTGTGTGTGTGTGTGTGTGTGTGTGTGTGTGTGTGTGTGTGTGTGTGTGTGTGTGTGTGTGTGTGTGTGTGTGTGCGTGTGCGTGTGCGTGTGTGCTAAATACCTGGAAAAGACCTACTGGGACCGGAGATCCCTGCTGAGGACCTCTTTGTAACACATGAAATCCAAAGCCGAACCAACACAACCAGAAAGTTTTATCACAGTTGTTGGTGGCCGACCAATGGCATCGCTTCATAAAAATTTACAAATAAAACAACCAAAGAAATAAAACCTCATTGTTCCAACATCGTTATATTTTCCCCTCCCGGTTTTTACTGTCCGTCTCCGCAATGTCCCTCAACACAGACACACATACAGAGACAGAGACGCAGACACACACAGAGAACTGAGAGAGAGCACAGAGAGAGACACAGAGAGCCAGAGAGAGAGAGAGAGAACATTTTAGTGCAAAAATGTATGGTAAGAAGTTGAGTCCTTTGTGTGAATGGATCCTTTGCCACATGGTGGCACCAGAGCAGCAGGAGGCAGCAGAACCTGGCTGCAAACCACCACAGTGTGACGGAGCCATCCTCCTGCTCCCGTCACGGTGGGGCCGCAGTCGGGTCAGCAACCCCCTCAGAGCCCTCAGCTCTCTTTCTATTCACAGAACTTTCACCAGATATAGCCATACTACATAATAGATAAAGATTCTGCTGGGTCTCAGGGCCATGACGATGAATTACAGCAGATATAGTCATGTCCCATGAGAAACAATATAGCAAGCAAAATAACCTTATCAAGTAGGCAAAAACTGAATACACTGAATCATAATGGTATAGAGAAGTGAGAGGGAAATTTTTGAAAGAGTTAGAAAGAGAGAGATCTCGCAGTAGGCCTTTGTACTTAAATAAAAAGAAAATGCTTAATGCAGGTAATGATTTGGGATTTGCACCGTTTCTTGTTTGTCCACAGCGGAATACAGCGCATTTCAATGGCGTACATATCATCAAAATAAAAACATTATACACGTAATAAAATAGTGCTACCAAAGTAAGAGTAATAGGCCTTTCACACATGAACTCCGGATCATCTCCGGAGAATCGGGTCCCGAGATGATCCGGAGTTGCCCTTTCACACATGCAACACACACAGCTGGAGATAAGCCGCATCAGACGTGTTCACACATATCGGAGATAGTCCGGATACTTTAGGCGAGGGGTGGCGCCTGGGTAGAGCGTGTAGGAGGCAGGACGTGACGCAAAACGTATGCAAAACGTACTGCTTTTATTTAGACTTATCTGCAATATCAACAGAAGAGTGGAAAGCTGGAATGCAAAATACAGGTGAGAGGAGAAAAGTACGAACCAGCTACACTCGGTGCTCCCGGTTTCACGTCAGTCGCATGATAGAAACGTCATCAACACGTCAGCAACACGCCCACTCGCTCGTTGTGAATTCTCTGGCTCTCCGATTCTCCGGACTTTACACTAGGGGCCTGCTGATAAACTCCGGAGGGGCGGACTTACATTGCATGTGTGAAAGGGCTATAAGTGAGTATGGTGGACATAACAGAAGCAGAGGACATCTGTGTTCGTGTAGTCCTTGGAACCCAGACTTCTGGACTGGGTCGTACCAGCTTTATGTTTGAACTAACGCAAAGCTGGTGCAACTGGCTACCATGGCTATGGCTGTGTGTGTGTGTGTGTGTGTGTGTGTGTGTGTGTGTGTGTGTGTGTGTGTGTGTGTGTGTGTGTGTGTGTGTGTGTGTGTGTGTGTGTGTGTGTGTGTGTGTGTGTGTGTGTGTGTGTGTGTAAGAAGTGCCTATCCAGCGCGAGCTCGGCTACACCTGTGGATGAGGGAAGGGGGTGAGCGGGGGCGTGGCGGTGGTGAAAGACTGAGCTGAGGAGGAAGAGGTCGGGGGTCAGGGCTTCTGCTGCATGCGGGACAGCTCCTCGATCAGCTGCTTGAAGGTGATCCTCATATCTGGGGCGTGCTGCCAGCACTTGCGCATTAGGTTGAACACCTGGGGGAACACAAGGGACCAGCAGATAGTTTACTGCCCGGTACACAGAGCGACTTCAACTGAGTTCCACTGAGCACTGAATGGCAAAAAAAAAAAAAAAAAAGAGGAGAATACCGGTCTGGGTGGTCAAACCGAATCTCCTGGCTTCACTGAAACATCCGATACCAATTTAATTTGTCAAACTCACTTCATTGTGCCGATACTGCCGAAGAGTGCGCGCCTGCCACAATAGTAAACAATAGCAATGTAGCAATTTGGTATTTTTGATAAGACATTTTGTAAAGCACTTGTATGGTGATTTTTCTGGTATTACGTTCACAAACTCTGTACTGACTGACACTGATTCCAAAAAACTAAGCATTGTTTACATTTGTGGCAGGCGGATTCAGGCCAAATGTGATGTAATTTTGACAAATTATATTGATCACGGATTTACCAATATAATATTACATACCAAAGGCACTGGCAACTACCTCTGTGAGATCGAAAATAACGTACCATGAAACCAAACAAACGTACTAAAATGTTAAGCCTATACACCTTTAAGCAGCATGAGACAGAGTCTAATCCAAGTAAAACTATACACAATGGTAAATCTATACAAAGTATATGTAAATAAAACACATCTAGAGTAGTACTTATACTAACACTAACATGCTAGCAGCAGTCACCACAGCTACTGGAGAAGTTCTCCACACAACAGAACCTTGTTTAATACTTGAAGACTTGTGTCAATATCTCAGAGTTTTATCAAAGTAAACAGATAATGTTCCTATGTGGGGAACTACCCCCCTTAAGTTGTTTATCTACAAGTGTATCTGTTGGAGTCCTACCTCCTCTGGGCAGGGGTCTGGGCGTGGCAACCTCCTCCCTTCATCCAGAATAGTCACCAATCGGGTGACGGTCATCTGACCCTGAGTCCGGCCAATCATTTTGAGGAACAGCTGTTGAGGGGAGGAGAAGGGTGGGGTGAGTAATAACAAGGTCTAGTTAAAGTGTCATTTCTCTTTGGACAACAAGTAGACTCACAAATTAGTCTTAGAATTAGAAGACTTTAGATAAATTAAAATAATATCTAAAGTCTGATGGCAGACAAGCTCAAATCTGGGTTAACAGGGTGTTTCTCTTTCTTTCACTTCACATTTGTTTCAACCACTCATGTTGCTGGAGGCGGGGATCTGTAAGCGTGTAATTTAAAAAACAAACTCAGCAAGCCGTAGTAAACTGTAAAACAGTGTCTAAAGGTTTCAAATGAACACTGTGTAGACTGTAGAAATACACCTATTAAAATTCCCTTCTGAAAGCTTAATCAGAGTTTTCTCAGGTAGAGTATCTAAGAAACAAAACAGGAAACAAGGTGTAACTCCGTCCCATGCGGTCCTGGGTTACGGTCGAATAGTAAAAAGCAAAAAGACTATTCGCCCTGGTTTTGAGCCCAGGCTCTGTGCCATTTCCCCCCATAAGCTCTGCTATAACATAGTGGAACTGCTGGATCCGAGATTAGGCCCCAACTAACCTTTAGAAGCTTTTGTCTCATGCCCTTTTACACAACGGGGTTTTTGGGAAGCAAAATCATAGGTGATTTTTAGTGTGCTTTCATCTAACAGGACCACATTAAAAAGAAAGGCTTCTATTTTAAACAGACTTACTAAAGATTGTGAGCCTTTCAGAAACTTCTTACTAACCAATGGCTACAATAATGTGCCAGTAAATAGTGTTATTTCTATCTTAGGTTGCCCACATGCAACAACGGTCAGCCTGTAATCCAAACCTCTGGCTAAATACGTAAGATCAGACACTGACCATGAGCAAACGAACTATTGTGATATTTGTTCTGGCGCTAAATTTATATTTCTCACATTTTGCGCTTACACAGCAGCATTCAGGAGCTAGGATTTAATCAGCCTACATAAACATTGCCTCATAGTTATATTTAATAATACAAATAAGAGTTCACTCAGGGACATCTTAAATTGAAAGATTGAATATAAAACCCAAGCTTAACTTTACAAGCGTAATATTTCATTCTTCATTCTCTTTAATATTGTCCATGGGGGTATTATGTTTCTGTTCTGCGCAAGGGATTATGGGTTAGAAATGGTTACGATTTATGATGCTGTTTTCAGTTGTTCAAAATGTTTGGTTCGTGTTGGGTTGTGTTGGGGGATGACTCAGACTACGTAGACAACAGTTACTAACGGACAACAGGACAACGACGTAGACTGACTTAGGCCTCGGGGGAAGAAATCCTTCTTAGGCAGATCCTGATGTGTGTTGACGGATATCCAAATAAAAGTCCCCCTGGTTGGTTGTGCGGTGTATGGGACGCAGGTTTGACATTAAAAGAGCGCTTTGCCTCAAGTCGTCACTGTGTTTCATGGCATAGCTAGCCACAAAATTTTAAATACTGTCCAAATAAAGAATCTATTGTGAGGACTGTGTATGTGACTCACTGTGAAGGGCTACCTCTACAGTATGCTGCAGCCCTGTGGTCAGCCACACCCTTGGCATGAACACACAACCGCTGAACAGACATAGAACCCATCCCATAATAATTATCCCAAAGAAAAGGTTGAAAGGATACCATGGATTCCTGTTTATGTCCCTAGTACGTTATCATAAGGTACTAACAAATGTACAGGCTACACATGAACCCGACCCGATCTAGTGTACAATCACCGATCATGTTAAATGTGATGCACTGTATTTAAAACCAAATGTTTGACAAAGTTCACGTGGCGTGTTCACAGGAGACATGTGTTTGCACTAGTTTCAACTTGAGCTGGTTGACGGTGAGGTGTGTTTTTTTCTTTTTACTACTCCACTGTCTCTGTATTATTATTAACTTTTATTACTTCACGTTAGTTGCCAGATGTCGGATCGTTCTCCGACACATGGAACCCACTCCTAAATTGGTGCAAGCTTCAAACAAAGTACATTTTCTCAAATGATACAGAACATGACTAAAGAGATGAACCTAGTATAAATACAAGGTGAACTGAACATGACTAAAGAGATGAACCTAGTATAAATACAAGGTGAACTGAACATGACTAAAGAGATGAACCTAGTATAAATACAAGGTGAACTGAACATGACTAAAGAGATGAACCTAGTATAAATACAAGGTGAACTGAACATGACTAAAGAGATGAACCTAGTATAAATACAAGGTGAACTGAACATGACTAAAGAGATGAACCTAGTATAAATACAAGCGGATAGCGTACTGACCGCCATGGGACTGGATTGGGGGTCACAGTACGTGATGAGCTCGTACAGGGTCATGCCGAAGGACCACACGTCAGACGCCAGGTAGAACCTACGCTGGAGCAGACACTCTGGGGCATACCTGACACACACACACACACACACACACACACACACACACACACACACACACACACACACACACACACACACACACACACACACACACACACACACACACACACACACACACACACACACACACACACACACACACACACACACACACATTTGAATAGGCGACTTCCACATTGGAACCACAGCAGCCCAGTGCTCATACAGAAGGTTCTCAGAGGAACATGACATAATGTGTACAGGACACAGCGCCTAAGCCCGTGTACCGGGCTTTGTGCGGTTACTTTATAGTACAACTCTGCACGTTATGCCAATAGGCAGGCACATGGATATAAGCCACCTACTGTCTACTAGTATTTAACTTTACATTACAATTCATGGCATCAAACCGACAAGGACAATATTCCTTTAAATACATCGTCACCTCTGGTAACAGTGTATTTAAAGCGCTGGTGCTTGGGAAGTGTAAGGACTTCCTATGACTTCAGTGACTCGGAAGCCAATTTTCCATGAAGAAAATATCGCAATCTCAAAAATGTCATCTTTTTAGGCAGGCTTTTATTTTACAGTATGTGTTTTTATTCCTGTTTGTATGTTTTATGTTCTATCAGCTATACTGAACTATTACTCTTATTATTAATTCTTGGCTTTACTTATTTATTATTTTATATTGAATAGAGCTTTTATGGGTTTGTCTTTTCACCCGGATTACACCTGCTACCCTGTCAATGTGGCTTTTTGTCTGTGAAAGCTGCTTTATTAATCCATTTGACTTACTTACTATTTTTACATACTTAAATCTAGGTGAGGCAATTTGGAGCGGGGAGACTCACCAGAAGACAGGGCTGTCGTGGTCGTCGTTGACCTTGTAGTACGTCTTGTTCTCCTTGATGCTCTTGGTGAGGCCGAAGTCTCCGATCTTCACCGTCGACTCATTCTCCACCAGCACGTTACGCGCCGCCAGGTCCCGGTGGATGTAGTTCCGGCTGCCCAGGTACTCCATCCCCTGGAGAAGCAAGCACACGCACACACGCACAAACACACTAAGTCTATTTCTGGACGCAAAAATTATTTGTGTGCATTTTTTATTATTATCTTTTCTTTCCCGAACCGACCGTGTTCTTTGTGCTTAAACGCGTACTTGTTTCAAAGGCTTGTTAAAGCTTTTGAACTGATTCTTCATGCAGACAACCACCCAGTGCAGTTCACTCATCGCAGAATTGAAAAATATCTAAATCTTACAGCCCCATCTCCATTGAAACACTAGTCTTTAAAATGAGGTGATTAATGCACAGAAACTAAACACCAAAAGCACATTTTTTCAGTTGAAAACAGTTCCATTTAGATTTCATGAAGTATTGATGAACATTTCTGTGTTCTTTTTGACAACTATTTTGAAAGTTGTTAAACAGGGGAAATTCTCTGTAAAATACAAGAACTTTGCTACTTCGGGCTAAAAACTATCAGAATGGTCGTTTTCTATTGCCTACGCACCCTGGCTTAAACAAGTGTGATGTGGGTTTTGACAACATTTGACAGTGGTGAAGGGAGAAGGTAAACAACACAAGTCCTAATCAAATCCCATGTGAGTGACGTTCAGACTGCAGCCCTGTGTGTCTGGAGTGTCTTGTGACAGTCACACCAGTGGAGGTACCTTGCAGATCTGCACGGCGTAGCTAATCAGGTCATTGGTGGTCTTGTTCCGGTGGCGGGGCAGGTATTCCTTCAGACTGCCTTCAGGAAGGTACTCCATGATCAGCTTGATTGCTGGGCTCCCTATGCGGACACGCACACACACACACAAACATTTATTATTAAATCATTCATAATAATTGTGTATAGAAATATTAATACAGAATGGGCTGTTCATTTTTTATTTATGCTGTAATTAGTTATTCATACTCTTTTGATTAAGACCCTTATTTAAAACTAAGTGTAGTGTTTGTTGGTAGTGTTGAATGACATACTCCATCAAGGCCTACCTCAGGGTAGGAAATTAACTTTCTTTCTATGAGGATCAACAGACTAATATTAGACTCCAATGATCCTCAGAATTTCGAATTAGCGTGTGTGTGTGCGCGTAGTGAGTGTGGGCGTGCGTGCGTGCGTACGTACGTACGTATGTAGGTACAGTGTGTGTGGCCGTGCGTGCATGTGTCAGTGCATGTGTGCGTTTGTGGATGTGTGCGTGTGGACAGTGCGTGTGCGTGCGTGTCTGCGTGCGCGGGCCCTCACCCTCCTCCTGGCAGATGCCCTTGTACTTGACGATGTTCTCGTGGTAGAGCTCCTTCAGGATCCCGATCTCTTTCCACAGGTTGTTGTTCTGCTCCTCGCGGTTCTCTGGCTTTAGGGACTTGACGGCCACCAGCTCCCCGGTTCGGTCCCCGCGGGGATCATAGCGGCACAGCTCCACCCTGCCGAAGTGACCCTACACACACACAATACATACAACCCCACTTATAGTCGATGTAGATGTGAATGACTCCATTGATAATCTCATTGTTTTAGTCGTTTATTAAGTAAGAAATAGCTCATTGTTTTCTAATCATAGCTTCAGAAACGCAAATCTGGAATATTTCGCTAGAGCCCGCTTTACTGCGGGCCCTGGTGCTTTGCCATGATAAGCAACATTTTATAGAATAATAAATCAATGTGTTAATACTCAGTGAAATAAAAAAGAAAATAATGTTCAGTGTTTGTTGGTCCTACATTACAACTGCAACAACCCTCACTAGCGTTTCAATACAACAGCTACTTTCACTTTGAGTGAGCAAGATCAGCTGAAGGAAGCATAGTAAAAACGGGAACGCTCCATATTTGGCACATGAGGGCGGGAATTGAATGGGCGCCTAGAGGAACTATTTGTTAGTCACTTCCACCAAGGCTTCACAAACAGACCCGAAGGCTGCAGCTCACCTCTCCAAGGTCTCTGATCTTCCGGAGGAATCTCTTCTCAAAGCGTGTGGGGTCCACCTCCTGCGTGGGTACGGGCTTGATGGACGGGTCTGTCAGAGAGAGGGGGAGGAACACAATAAGAAACAACTCACAATATGACTCATCGTTGCTTCCATTTCCCAAATTCTGAGGTAAACTACTCCCTCAGCTTGGTCATGTATATATGGATCATTATAAAGTCATTATTACCATGACATTGCCAATAAATAATATGAATAAAACCATTCAATCCTGAATTTCATGGCTGGGATTAATAAAGTACTATTTTATCTCATCTTAATATGCAATAGGGTGCAGGAGGCAGCTGCAGTGACTGTTTCTGTCCAGCAGGTTGCAGAGTTGAGAGTGTTGACACAGAGAGGCCCAGCGTAAGGGGCGGAGACAGTCTTTTAAAACACATTCCCTCAAGTGAACTCCTTGGCATATGCCAAGAACTATTCAATCTCTTGCCAGCATTTCCTTTTTTCACTTTCCCACCACTCATTCCCTCCCTGCTTCGGAATGTGGTTTTGGAATACCTAGGGAAGCGCTGAAACACGCTAAACGTTTAAAGCATGCAGAGCAGCCAACCACCGTGCCTCTCCTGCTCCATCTTGCGCAGATCATCGCTCTTAGTTGAAGGACCTTTCAACCCTGTCATTTTCAGACTACTTTAGGGCAGATGTATAGCAGTGCAGAATACAATTGCAATATACACAACCATTTGAACACTGTTCTGCTTTGGTCTATTGTGAAAGATCCCACTGAAAAGTGGGATGGAAAGTCCCAGCTGAATAGAAGAACATAATAGGAAAGGACTATCAAAGTGCAACAGGCCAGAATCCTTCCAGAGCTGATGTGATGTCTTCATACAGCCTCTTTTTTCGTTTCCTTTACATTTTTTACCACTATGTAATTGAGAACTACCAGTGCAGGTTACAACTTCCCCCTTTGTAGTAAAACAGATACTATTTATTTCATGATTCCTCCTTTGTAGTGGTATTTCTTGGTGGCATTTTTTGTCGTACCTGTAATGTGGAGGCGTGCAGGAGCCAAACACATTTCTTCACTGTCATCTATTTTTTACATATCTTTATCCAAGTTGTTTTATTCGCCCACGCTGTGCAATCGCACGTAGACGGAAATGTGTATTTGTGTAACTTGTGTTTTGCAATATGTGCTACCACATTGTTACTCTCACCAGATAGCGGAGGGATATATAATGATATGAGCTATCATGACTGTGCCATCATCACTGTAACAGCAATGTTCGATCTTTATCCAAGTCCTAGAAATACTTCCTTCATCCATTTACCATTGGCTGCCCGCGTTGCATAAAATACATTAAGTTGTATTGTAAATGTTTGATTGATGATATGGCAAGGCCTTTTAACATTTAATCAGTTGGGCTGACTAGTAGCGATTTAGTTTTCACTAGTGGAAATGACATTTTGACATGTCAAAATGTCGTTTTGACTAGTTAAAATGTTCATTTAAGATATCTGTAAAACAATTTTGACATGTTACAATTATATTTTCACATGTAGAAATTACATTTCGACTAGTCGAAAATGATTAACAGATATCTTTAAATTTAACTATAGATATCAGTAATTCCTTTTTCACTAGTAACAATATATGTTTTTTCCACATGTTGAAAAAGGATTGTAACTAGTGGAAAGGCATTTACCCATTTCAGATATCAACAATTGCATTTCCGATATGTCCGACATATCAACAAACCATTTTGGATATGTGGGCGTCATATTATTAAAATACCACAAAGCCATTGGTCGACATTTAATTACTATATTCGTTTGGGATATGTCGCCCTAATTACCATAATAGTTTCGGATATGTATGTACGTCATTGAAGATATCTACAATTACATTTTGACTAGTCAAAATTCATTTTTTGATATCAAAAATTCAATTCTGACTAGTTATAAAAGGAATTGTAGATATCTCAAATATAATTGTTACTAGTACAAATATAGTTTTCACTAGTTACAATTGTATTTCAGATATCTGAAATGCAATTCTAGATATCTGAAATTACATTCTTACTAGTTACAATTCCAAGCCGACATATCAATAATTAAATTTTGACTTGTCAGAATATAATTTTAGATTTCTAGAATTCAATTAATGATATCTGTAATGTAAGAACAATTGTAGATATTAACATTTCCACTAGTAAGATTTGAATTGTTGATATCAAGAATTAACATTTTGACTAGTGAGAATTGAGTTGTAGATATCATTCATTAGAATTGCAACTACCGTAGCTAAAATTACATTATGGATATGTCGACTTGGAATTATAACTAGTCAAAAAGGAATTGTTGATATGTACAATTGCTATTACCGCTACCGATTTAATGTTAAAAGGGCTTGCCATAAATTGATGATGATCTCATTCTGTGGCAATAACTACAGAGTTCAGTCTCCATGTGTGCTTGTGCACAATACCAGTCCATGTGCACAAGCCATGCATAGCTTTTCTGATATACGTAAAAATATTGGAGAGACCCAGAAAATCACTACACACACAGATACATACTCTGTTCCACCAGCATGTCCATGTCTCGGACGATAGCCCTGAAGAACGGTCTCATCTTGGGGTCGTAGTTCATGCAGTGGGTCATCAGTTGAGCCAGCTCCTTGCAGTCCGGGGTGGCCAGCTGGCACTCTGCGCTGTAGAACCGCTCCTTCTGCTCCACACACACAAACACAAAGTTATGGAGTTTTTTTTTACTCCAGTACAATTTCATTTATTTTACTTGAGTATCTCCAAGTTAGTGGAATTTATCATCATTATCAACGATAAAATTTATACATACCACTTACACCATTATTTATAATTAAACTATTCCAATAATATAATTATACATATACCAATACTTTACTTTAACAATGCCTTTTACTTGGCTACAGTTTCTTACCCATAAAAACAGGCGATACACACTTGGTTGTTATGGGTAAGATAAAACTTGAAAATGTGAAACCGGGTCCTCAACTTAACTGTCTGTGTGGTTAAGCGTGTTATGTTTTACTTGACCATAACGTCTAATGGAGCATTTACCAAAGTTGTGAGTGAACATGTGTGTGCGATAGTGAGTCTGTGAGTGACTTGGAGTGTAAGTGAGTGAGTGAGTCTGTGAGTGAGTAACTTGGAGTGTGAGTGAGTGAGGGACTTTGAGTGTAAGTGAGTGAGTGAGTCTGTGAGTGAGTAACTTGGAGTGTGAGTGAGGGACTTGGAGTGTGAGTAAGTGAGTAAGTCCGAATGAGTAAGTGAGTGAGTGAGTCTTGGTGAGTGATTGAGGGACTTGGAGAGTGAGTGAGTGAGTTAGTCTGAGTGCGTGCATGCGCTACCTACCTCCGTCAGCATCTTGTCCTTGAGGGGCACCTCTCCGTTGTAGCAGATCTCCCACAGGGTGGTCCCGAAGCCCCACTTGTCAGCCGCCACGCTCAGGTTATTCACCGTCTTGATGCACTCTGGTGCGATCCACGGGATGCGGCCCACACACACTGCAAGGGGGGGGAGGATGAGGGAGAGGAAGAGTATGAGGAGGAGGGAGAAGAAAAGAGGAAGGAGAATAGAGGGAGGAGGAGGAGGAGAGTAAAATCATAGCTTAGTTTTTTCTAATAACTTTGGCTTTTTTCATTGAGCTACCATTATATGGCTGCCCATTCAGCACCTATTACCCCATTCTGTCTTTCTTCCCTTGGACTTGTAGTGTTCACTTACTGGAGTTTGAGTTGTCCATAGTCCTTTAGAGGGCTTAGTTTAGGGAGTGTCATATGATGTGAGCCTGTGAAGCCTTTGAACACCAACAAATAAAATTGACTTAATATATCTATTTTTTTAATCAATGGATTCCTTTTAGTAACTTCTTACTGGCTGCATTAGCTGGTCTTAAACGTGTGACCCTGTGGGAAAAGGCTGAGAGCGTTTTCTGTTGCTGTGAGGTTGCCTGGTCACTAGCTGTGGTAAGGGTCCATTGGCTGATCTAAGTGCTCCTAATTCTACCGGCGATAAGGGTAAGATGCTGTAAGCCCCATACGCTTTTTGTAAATTTGTTTCCATTATGGTTATTTTGATGTTACTGACGAGATTCCCTTTTATCAATAGAGGCTTATTCCATTTGGTAGCAAGATCAACGATTACCATGAATCCAAGTACCAGGAAAAACAACTACATTAAGCATTAACCATCTATTCATTAAGTTCCATAGAAGACCATAAAGGATTTGGTATGCATTTTGTCAATCTATTTCTGCACGTATTAAAATGGAAACTTTTAAGCTGTATTATAATGTGTACCCGGCTTGAAGTGAAATGGCATTTTTAAGAAAGAATGTACAATGTAGTTATAATAAATACAATTTCTATAATAATTTATATAAAAGTAATTTGCGATACAACTTCCAAAAGGTAGAGAAAAATACATGCTAAATGCAACTGTATGTCCTGGAAATGCAACACAAGCGGAGCTTTAGGTGGCTGGCTCGGAGCCAGCCTCTTCCCACAAAGCCTGGACTTTTACTGAAATCAACATGGTCACTGATCCAACAGATACACACCACAGCCTCGCCCAGCCATCGAGCGCTTTCTCCCATTGGAGACGATCCAGTAAAACACACGCCTCCATTTCAACTGCAGGAAATATACCCACCAGAAAGCTAGACTGGTATAGTCTACAGACTTCTTGTGTGCAGAACCAGAAGCAACACACTCAACTAAAGCAGTTGGCGATTGAGAGGTGGGGGGTGGTGGTGAGATCTCAGCACTATCCTAGCATAGGTTATCCATAATTATGGATTGGAACGTGGCAGATAGAAAATTAACAAAGTAATGTATTGTGGCATGAGATTGAAACAGACAGAGACAGAGACAGAGACAGAGACTGAGAGACAGAGGGAGAGACTGAGAGACAGAGGGAGAGACTGAGTGAGTGAGCGAGCGAGATAGACAGTGAGCGAGAAAGAGAGAGCGAGAGAGAGAATGATAGACAGAGAGACAGAGAAACAGACAGAGAGCAAGAGTAAACGAGCGAGAGAAACCAAGAGACGGAGAGAGAGACAGAGCGAGAGTGAGCGTACGAGAGAGAGCGAGACAGTGCGGGAGAGCGAGAGTTAGAGGATGCTGGGAACAGGACAGTGGGTGTAAGGTTGTGGGGAAGGCATTCCCTGGGGTGAACTTGTGCTGGATATTCAGCGGGGAGGTTTTTCCTCTCTCTAATGGACCGGCAGAAACATGAGGCGTCCGTTTGAAGGGAACGGTGAAACCCGAGAGCCGACCTTGTCCCTACTCTGCATTCGACAACAACAACTTTTAACTGATCTGATTGCTATGGTTAAATGTGGCGTGAGACAATTAGTGGGTTGGTGCGTAACTGTTTAAGAGGCTGCAAGATGCTTAAGTAAAGTGCCATTGAATGTAAAATGTTATCATTTCACAGCTTATCTTGCAACATGTTTATCAGAGTTAGCGCGTTAGCTTTATTGAGTGTGGTCATTTTCCCTGAAAGTCCTCGCAAAAGTGATCGCAACCAAAGACAAGCAGCCCAGTAGAAGTTCACACATCACAAGCTCTGTGTGTGCGTGGGTCTCACCCTCTCTGGTGAGCACAGTGATGGGTATGCCCGGGTCACTGAGCTTGATGAAAGGTCCTCCTTCGCTGGCATCCAGGCCGTCTCTGGCCAGCAGAATGTTCTTGGTGCACACAAAGCCGTGGACCAGCTTCTTGTCCTCCTGCACACGCACACACACAGTAAGAGAGAGAGGGAGAGAAATTAAAGATTGAACGGTGAATGCAAGAAAAAGAAAGGAACAAGAATGAAAGAAAATGAAAGAAAAGTCAAAAGAAAGAAAGGAAAAGGAAAATAAAATAAAAAAGAGGAAAGAAAAAGAAAGGAAAAAGGAAAGAAAACGAAAACAGGAACAAAAAGGAAGCAAGAAGGATGAAGAAGGGAAACGAAGAAAGCTCAACAAACAGTTGAACAGTTTGCAGACTTCTATGTATGTCCTGCAAGGTCACAAATTAACGGAGGCTTGCGGCGTCTTGTCTCTAGAAATATAGAAATGACTTCGGGATTGGGATGACAGGGTCTTTTAAATGCCCCCGTAAAAAAAACGTCCCTATTAGACTCTGTATGTGCAAAGCGGGTCCGGATCCATTTTTTTTCATTGGAGCCATTATCATCTGTGTTGTCATATGCTACACAGAATAAATAAGGTATTTCCCAACCTTTGATTAAATTGGCCTGGAAATTATTCAGAATGCCCCTGTATGGTATTACACAGAGTAAAAAAAATCTGGTGTCTGGGAATGTACCATGTAGCGTGTGTGGTGCTCTCACCAGGTAGCTGAGGGCTGAGGCCAGCTGCTTGGCCACCTGGAACTTCCATTGTGTGCTGAGCGGGACTTGCTGCCTCATCATGAACTGATCAAGAGGTCCCAGCTGAACATACTCCTCCACCATTATATCTGCACACAGATAGAAAAGCAAACACATGAGTACCCAAATGTACATTTGGGGGGGGGGGGCGCGCACGCACACACACACCTGCTTTAGGCATTGTTGAGGATTGTATTAATTGTTAAAGTTAGATGTGGGTTTGCCTCATGCTGTTTTCCCCCTCCCTGCCAGAGCCCTGTTTCTGGCCCCCACTTTTAGTTGACGACGCCTTTTCCCTGCCAGATCCTTTTCTCTGAACCCCAGTTTGAGTTGATCAAACTAACTATGTATATTTACCTTCATCCTGTTCTCATCCCCCTCCCTGCCAGACGTCTGTCTCTAACCCCCTTTTGTTCTAAAAGCAATTGATCAATGGAGCAACCGAGGGGTTGGCATTAGCATCAAGTGGCCCTTCTTTTGTCTTACAGCCCAACGACAGACCCCCCTCAGATCAACAGGTCGGGGGCCCATCTGGCCCAGGTATCACACCCTGCCAAGTCTTTAGCCTAGAGAAAGTGTAGGCGGTTTGTCGTTTGATTGATTTGAATAACGGTAACCAGCAATGTGGGTTACACCTTTTTGTATGATAAAATAATTGGAGGTAACTGAGAGCCCCACCCTTGTCATGTGCTTAGAAGTTACTGTGTTTTGCGATGAATAAAAAACTTTAATGTATGTAGTATGTTTAAAGTATGGGCGCACACGCAGGATTTTACATGCAGAATTAAGCAGAGATAATTGTGACCACGGAAGGACTCTGGTGGTTGTTTTGGGGATTCTGCGTGAGCCCACGAATAAAGTATTGAACGTGAAGTATTGACTCTGCGGTCGTCTTGGAAGAATTGGACTGGAAACTCGCCCTGGATTTTGATCCAACTTCTACAGCATACTTACTCTCCTGGTTGCGGCCACACATTCCATGCAGCAGCACTATGTGTTTATGGGACACCTGTCGCATCATACTGGCCGTCTCAAAGAACGCCTGTCCACAAGAGAGAGCGACAAACAGCTGACTCATCACAGTTTAAACCATAAGGCTGAATGCTGCAACTGTTATTTAGGTTAAAAAATAATGTGTCATTTTATTTATTTCATGTAATTATCATATTTTATTTATATTTTGTTTGTTTCTGTTTGTTTCCTCGTGGCTATTGGGATGTCGTACCACATTTGTTTGTCTTATGTTCAGTGTAGCTCGTAGCTTAAAATAACCTCTGCATATCTGTAGTCAATGCTGATCAATAGTGATTTCAATCATATTATCAATCAGCTCCAAATATAATAATTAAGTTTATGTTTGGTACACGTGTATATGTGCGTGAGGGTGTGTGCGTGCACATGCACGGGGTCACGTCTCACCAGGGAGATGTCTCTGTGGATGGAGCCCAGCACCTTGAGGACCACCTTGACCTCCTGGTAGGAGGAGAAGCCGGCGTCCTCCTCCTCCTCCTCGCCGCGGACCCGCAGCGTTCCCAGGAAGATCTCTGTCTTTGTCCCCTGACCCAGGTGCTCCTCCTGCCCCAGGAAGAAGGCAAACACACTGGGTCAGACACTACAATCTCTAGATACCACACAGTCCAGCTGGACAGTCTGGTCCAGGACTCTAGATATCACACTACGGTCTGGGCCAGGACTCAAGATACTACACTACAGTCTGGGCCAGGACTCAAGATACTGCACTACAGTCTGGGCCAGGACTCAAGATACTGCACTACAGTCTGGGCCAGGACTCAAGATACTGCACTACAGTCTGGGCCAGGACTCAAGATACTGCACTACAGTCTGGGCCAGGACTCAAAATACTAAACTACTTTGACACATTTCTTTGTGGGAGGGATTACACCAGCATTTGGGCAGAAGTCATATAAATACATATATAAAAGACTAAATGACTTTCTGAGAACCCAATCTGCATTACAAGGGATAGTCGGGTACAGAGAGGTGAGCTGGGATCTGTTGTGCGTACAGTGGATGCACTGTACTGAAGTATCCCAGCAGATGACATGACATTAGTACACAAATGACATAAAGTGTGCTGGATACCTATCCAGCTTGTCTGGAGCCTATTCATCACATCCACATGGTGTGGGCTGTGATAAAAGGTATGGATGGCAGTATGGTGTGGGTGCTCACCTGTTCAATCTCCTCCGGGAGGATGCGAATGAAGCTGACCTGGCAGTCATCCTTGAAGAGCTGGGTCTGTTTCTTAGTCACCACCAGCAAGTTGGACACCTCTGTTGGGACAGACAACAACACACACACACGCACACATGATTCTGTGTTCAAATTCACAACATAAAAATAAAAATAGAATAAAGAAAATCATGCTTTGTGATCTCTCTCACACATACACAGACACACACAACTTCTCTGAGAGATTATGTCAATGTGTTATTTAATTACTGGCAAGGCTCTATTTAGGTCACATAACCACATTATTCTGTTGCCTGATGTTTGTGTATTGGTGTGTGTGTGACAACAGGGACATGTAAATGAGGTACGTGTGTGAGTAGAGGGGGGTTTTGACAAGACACTGTGGTTAAGCAGGTTAAGAGGTCCCTGTGCGCTACTAAAACACAACAAGCTTGTTTGTAGATCACAACACTGCCTCTGTAACCAGTGCAATCGCACACAATAGCATTTATACCCTAAATCATACATGTCAATCTCAAGGCCCGCGGGCCACATCCGGCCCGCTGGACAATTGTCTCCGGCCCGCAATATAATATTTTATGTCAATCAGAATTGGCCCGCCAGAATATAGCACGCACATCATTAATACTACAAATCCCAGACTGCACTGCAATAACTGGCGCCAGCTATTGGTTGAGACATCAATCAACGGCGGCAAGCCCCTTTATTAACAAACTCTCCAGTCTCACGCTTATCCTGTCACTTCGGATAAACTTTAAGCTAACTCTTGCCCTCCCAAAAATGGCCAAACGAAAGGTGGACTTTGAAAACAGGGGCTTTCAAGACAGATGGGAGGCAGAGTATCTGTTCACTAACACAAGGGGTAAACCTGTTTGTCTTGTGTGCGGAGCTGTTGTGGCCGTAATTAAAGAATACAACATAAGACGACACTATGAAACGAAACACGGGGACGGGTACAAGGAGCTGGACACACGGCAGAAGCTCCAGAAGGTAGAAGAGTTGAAAAAACGTCTGGTGTCACAACAGGCTATGTTCAAAAAAGCTCAATCTCAAAGTGAAGCTGCCGTTAAAGCTAGTTTCATTGTGGCTGAAGAAATAGCTAAATCGGCCCGGCCATTTACCGAGGGAGAGTTTGTGAAGCGATGCATGATTAAAGTGTGCGAAGTCGTGTGTCCTGACCAAAAGCAAGCATTTTTAAATGTAAGCCTTACCAGAAACACCGTTGCTGACCGGACATGCGAGCTTGCTACCAATATACAAAATCAGCTAATGGAAAAAGGAAAAGATTTCATTGCATATTCCCTTGCTGTGGATGAGAGCAGCGACACAACAGATACTGCCCAGCTGTCAATCTTCATCCGTGGAGTGGACTCTGACTTGCGCGTTACAGAGGAACTTTTGGGAATTAAATCAATGCACGTCACAACCACGGGAAAATACATATTTGAAGAAGTATCTAATTGTGTAAATGAAATGAAGCTGCCTTGGGACAAACTGGTAGGACTGACAACAGATGGAGCGCCTGCAATGTACGGTAGAAAGAGTGGATTAGTGGGCAGAATGCGGGATAAGATGCGGGAGGACAATTGCGCAGGTGAGCTGACAGTTTACCACTGCATTAAACACCAAGAAACATTGTGCGGCAAAGCGCTAAAAATGGAACATGTGATGAGGACCGTGACACAGACTGTTAACTTTATAAGACCCAAAGGTTTAAACCACCGCCAGTTTAAGGCATTTCTGGAGGAGATCGATTCTAAAAATGGTGACGTCCCCTATCACACAGAGGTGCGCGCTGGCTAAGTCGAGGGAAAGTGCTCAACAGATATTTCGAGTTGCGTGAGGATATCTGTCAGTTTATGGAAAGCAAAGGGAAAGACACCACAGAGCTCCATGATGAAAAGTGGCTGTGTGAGCTGGCATTTCTGTGTGATATAACGAACCATCTCAATGCGCTAAACCTCCAGCTTCAGGGACGGGACCGTGTGATCACAGACATGCATGCTGCAGTGAGGGCTTTTAAAGCCAAGCTGCGTCTGGAAGACGCACATGTTGGAAGGAAACTTGGGTCACTTTCCGTGCTGCCTGTCGATGACGCACAAGGTTTCTGCCGCTATTTTTCCAAGTGCACATTTTGCTGAAAAACTGAGCATACTTAGTACCGAGTTCACATGGCGATTTGCCGACTTCGAAGCTCAGAAAAATAAGTTTGAACTTCTCAGTAATCCGTTTGCGGTTGACGTGGAAAAGGCACCTATGAACATCCAAATGGAGCTGCTCGACCTCCAATGTAGTGACACACTTAAGGCGAAGTATGACTCTGTGGGCGCTGCACAGTTCCCACATTTCATCCCTGAAACGATGCCGCAACTCCGCCTACAAGCTGCTCAAATGCTTTGCATGTTTGGTAGCACATACCTGTGTGAGCAACTTTTCTCTTTGATGAAGATGAACAAAACATCACACAGGAGTCGTCTCAGTGACGGACACCTTCACTCCATCCTGAGAATTGCCACAGCTCAGAGCCTGACTCCAGACATTGATGAACTTGCAGCTAAGAAAAGATGCCAAGCATCTGGCTTGGGCTAATGTGCATCAGAGCAAAATGTACTTAAATGTTTTTGCATTTTTCTCCTGTAATCACAAGGAATACTGTTAATAGTTATGTCTGAAATGCTTGCAAATTTTCAATAAAATAAGTTATTATTATTACTACCAAAAACATTTTCATTAGAAATGACTCAGTGGAAAACTCCTGACAGATAATGCCACTGATATGTCTTATTTGAAATTTGATTACATTACATTGTTAAATCTGTAAGCTTGGTTTGTTCTGAATTCTCTTAGGTGCTTTTGGAGAAGTTAAGTTAATTTGTGATAATACATCTGAAAAAACATGTTCTTATTTTCAATAAATATCGACTGTTTGGCCCGCGACTTTGACCCATTTATTTTGTTTGGCCCCTTCTGTGATTGAGCTTGACACCACTGCCCTAAATCATAATAACACAAACTTGTAGCATGTAGTCCTGCAACAGATGACTAGCTTCATGATTGATTCTTAATCTGAGGACGCCCATTCAATGGCGTCCTTGAAGTCCTCCCGCTGTGCAGTCAACATGCTTTATTCAATTTGATTTAAAATTTGCGACACTGCTGCAGAAGAGCAATCAACATAGAACCCGGTCAGCTTAAAGACAGCGTCTGCATGACAGAATGTGTTTTAGAGCAAATTTCAAGATTTTTTTATTTTTAAGATGGGGTCATGAGTTAGTTCACACTAGTGAACTCATCATGACCTACTAGAAGTCAACCTTACTTTACACAGAGTCACTTTATACACACTACCACTGCTTTAGTGATATTTTATATCTGTATGTTCTTTTGCATAAAGCTCCAGCACAAAAAGAAGTGAAGGTGTTTAAAGCACACTGTAAAGATTTTCTTGTTGATAGTGTTAATGATGCACCCAGATAGGCCATTGTTACGTGCTCCTGCTGTGTGTTCCCTTTGCTTTGTCTCCCTCTACCCGTCTCTCTCTCTAGGTCCGCCCAGGTAGCTGCAGCTGACATCAATCACATTATCTGGGAGGGCATATAAAGCCAAGTGGAGGAAAGCTCTGGGAGGTTGCTAGCTGCTGTCGACCCAGAGCTGTGGATACTTTTTGTTATATTGTTACGGGAAGGAGGTTCGAAGTCCTGTTATCGCGGCTTTATTTCTCAGTTTAGACTTTTGTTTGGTTTGGATAGTTTAGGAGATCCACTGTATCCTACGGCCCATTGCGTGGTTGGTTCATTGTCTCTCCCCCTTATGCTTTGTTTGCCGGACCTCCCGACCTCAGTATGGTATGTTGGGTAAAGTTTAGGGTTGTTGTTTAATAAACCATGTTTTCAACCCCTATCTTTGTAAGAGTTAATATGTTGCGGCCTTATGAACGAGCCTCTATTGGGAACGTAACATATTTGGGGGCTCGTCCATACAGTTTTCAGTGTTCTTACAATTTGGTAGGTGTTCCTTGTTAAGACAAAATGGGGTTCAGTGTGGATGGATTTGTGGCTGAGCCAACTTTGGAAGCTTTTGGTCATTGCACCAAAGATCAGCTTGTGCAGATTGCTGAGTATTTTAAGGTGCCTGTGGAAAAACAGTCAAAGAAGTTACTGAAAAGTGAACTCATGTCTGTACTGTGTGATAGAGGAATTCTTCCTCCAGACTCACCTGATTCTTTGCCCCACAAATATGGGCAACCTGAATCTGTCCGGCTGAAGGAGTTGGAGTTAGAATTACGACACATGGAGTTGGAGGCAGAGTTGCAAACAAAAAGAATTGAGCAAAAAACGAAAAGAAAGGAATGAAAATAGCCATGTTGTTTGTTCCTGCTCTGAAGGCGATAAACACTGTGACGTTGACGCCTTGCCAAGCACCCACTCACACCCATCCCACAAACACCTGCCTACGCCTCTCCTGGCATAAACACGACAAACCCACATTTACTATGCTTGTTTCCTCCCTGTATTGCCCCATCTGCCTTTCACATGCACAACAACCACACACACGCTCACTCACTTTGCAAGTAAGGCGTAACACACATGCACATATCAAACCAGCCCTGAGAAGTGCAACTAAATTGGAATTATATGCAATTGGGCTTCTTAGGAGCAGCGCTGCAGTGTTGTGTACAGATGCATGATGGGAATCATTGATTATTAATGGGTGTGGCATACCCAGTGCTGGGAAATATCCCAAAATCTGAATCTGTCTTCTGTTCAAGAGAACAGAAACTTGTGTCTACATTTCGGATATTATTGTTGTGATCCTGAAAAGCCTCAAGACTACCATTTTCTATGCAATGGTTTGAAATAGATTATAAAAAATACTACAATTCTATACAATTGCTGTGAGGGTAAATTGAGTGGTATAAACTGTTATATCGTGCTTTAGCCTCCCCTCTCGCTTTTTGATAAAACTAAAAAGTCAATAATTATGTGCAGGAGAACACAGACGTTGTGCCTAATTCATTCAGATATAAGGGAAAGGGATTGTTGGATCCTTGCATATTGCGCCCTTCTTTTGATCTTCTTGATGTGAAGCTGGGCCCACTGTGAACACAGTCTAACCTCAATGTTCCCATGTGCCGCTGGTCTTTTGAGTCTACTGGTCGACCGGTTCTGAACCCCTCACCTCTTGGCTGGGGTGGGCAGCAGCGGAGCAGCTGGAATTCGATGTTGTCCGCGCGGAGGCTCTGACCGGCCAGATGGTCCAGCAGCTCGCGGAGGGTGGGCCGGAAGGTGTCGGTGCCGTACAGGCAGAACCCGCTGGAGCTCACCTCCACCTGGAAGTTCTTGTACTGGGTCACCAGACGGGACTCCCTCAGGTTCATCTAGGTTTGTGGAAGCATAATAAAAAAACACAGTGGAGAAGATTTGCTATATTTACATTTTATATTACATTTGTTATTATTATTATTATTATTAAGTACTTCAGAAATTACCGTTTCTAAAGAGTACATAGTCAGAACACTAACTGTGAAAAGTATTAATTAAGAGGATAAGGAAGGAAAAAACAAGGTTCACCATTAATACATATTTACTAGAATTTGGACTTTGAGGAAGTGAGAACAAGAGGAGAAAGAGGGAGAGATAATCTATGGAAGAAAAGACCAGATTGGATCAAGAGGAAGAGAAGGAGGAACCAATCAGCTTCTCCGATTGGTTAGAAGGAGTGGGGAATATCTCTGCCCTGATGCTACACTGGTCAATGGAACTCACAAGACAATTTGTCAGTGTGTCCACATTAAGACATGTTTTGGAGCAAAATTCAAATGTTTTAATTTTGTTTGTTTTTTGATTTCCTACTGCAGCTTTAATAATCTAATTGCATTTGACTAAGCCATCTTAATAGCTGGGTTTTACACAGCTGCGTGTGTGAGCATATGGGATTGCGCAGGCGAAAATGACGGTAACCTCAAATGAACAAAACAAAACAAAAAACTTACTTTCAGTATTACCCAACCACCATGTGTTTCTGTTATTTGGGCAGCTACATCATGTATGATTTCTTACAGTGCTGTTATGGAAACAGAACTGTGCTATAAACCTTCTCAACATATAATGCTTAATCCTGTTAGAGTGGCTCATTTGTTGCATCAACGTTGTCCAGAAGGATTTCAGCTAGATTTGAGAAACATGTATTTGCCTTTTTATGGTAAGGGTATCAGCAACTTAGCACCATGTATATTCTTTTGCAATGCCACACTCTAACTACTGTTAGATTGTTCCAAATAATTCCGTCTGCAGTGGGAAATGCAGCAGGACAATTGTGATTAAAGGCATGACGTTATGCCCAGTGGTGTCCCAGGTTTTTGGGGCTTAAATTTGGGGCTTCAGTTTAGTGCTTCAGTTTGGGGCTTGTGAGTGTGTGCGTGGCTCACCTCACGGCAGACCACAGTGATAATGATGAATTGATACTCTGTGCAGCTCCAGCGTAGAATGTACGTGCCCTCCTCATTGCCTTCTTGCCGCAGCTTGTGGACGGCATAGTCCGTACTGGGAGGGGTTAATAGAAATACATTATTCACATGTTCTTCTTAAAGAGGACCACACCAGTCTGTGTGATTAAACCAACAGCTGAACAACATTTAACATGGGTGCGCCTGCCACGAATGCAAACAACAGGGAATATATAGTATTTCGGTGTTGTGGAATCAGTAGACAAAATATCCCCGTACAAGTATAATACAAAATATCTCGACACAAAGACCGAAGTGTTACTGCTACTGTTGTTTACATTCCTAGGAGGTTCATCGGCAAAACAAAGTAATTTTGACAAATTGTTCAAAAGTATTCAAACTACACAGACATTATTAGGTAGCTTAGTTGCTAATTATGCTTGTTGAGTATGCGTTAATAACTCTTGTGCATATTAAAGCTTCAGATATTGCAGTAGGATCTTAGAATAAGTAAGTTCTTAGATCTCAGAAAAGATATTGGACAAGCTCACACTACAGGACTTGTAAATCTTTTTCAATCCTGTCCAATGAGAGCAGCATCTAACTTTATGAGTTATCTTTTTTTAAATCGCTGCACAGTACAGCTAGCCAATTTAGGTAGGACAGAGAATTAGCCAGGGGTCTCACTCCACAAGATTTCTACAGGACTAAAAATCAAGAGTTTGAATTGTTACGTACAGGAGTTATTACCGTATATGACCATGATAATAGGCCAACACGTCTTGTCCATCTTTATTTTAAGTAAATAGGCAAAGGTTTGATGAACAGAATTAATATTGTGTCCTTGTTTGGTATTTCATTTTCAAGGTAAAGCAAATACCATATTTTCATCAATTGTTTTAACGAGCTATATTCTCATCAAAGAACATGGCATAGGCTATTCATTCAACCATAAAGGCCATTGCTGTCCACAGAGCTGAAATAACACAGCACTCTACTTCATGCCCAAGTCCAAGCACCTAATCAAAGCTGATTTCATCGCCAACATTGTTTTTGTATTTTCCGTTGGGTTTGTTGTGTGCTCGTTCATTGGTGTCCTTCTAGGTGAGTCATGCGTCGCCCAGTACAAGATTGGTTTGGGATAGAAGTAAATTGCCTCTTTGACCACCCCAAAACTGAGGACTGTTCCAGCCGAAAGGAACCAGGTTTTATTGCGGGTTATACTAGGACTAAAAAAAATTCTGGAAGTAGTCTTGGACATCAGAATCGGGTCAAATGTCCCGTAGTGTGAGCTTGGCATACGCTTACTTTGTGTGCTCGGGAAGCAGCTTAAAAAAAAGTGCATTCCAGTTTAGCTGTGTAACAACACCCATGTGGATACCAACTTTGGACTAGTTTTTTTCTCTCTTCCTTTTACCTTCTCACCGTCTTTACCATTTGCCAAAAATGTCACACACACACACACACAACTGACCAGATGGGGCCGTGACAGCCATCATCGATGTTGCGAGCCACCGAGGCGGGGGCCACGTCCTTGCACAGGTAGTGGTGAGCGTCCACCGTCAGCCGGAAATATCCATCCACCAGAGCCACGAACGACAGAGCTTTGGCCCGGGCGCTGGACGCCAGCTGCAGCTCCTGGTGACACCGGAGAGAGGGAGAGATGTGCGGTTAAAACAACACACGAGAGAAGGGAGAGATGGAGGACAGACAGAAGAGGGATGAGTTCGTATGACCCGTTTCCATACAAGTTTGTCAAGCCCTGTTGTCAAGCCCAAATCCCAGCTCTGGAATTAGCATCTTGTTACAACAGGGCTACCCGGTTGAAGGTCTGTCTTTAACTGAAGACACGCTTGTCTTGAGTTGTTGACACAACAACACACACTTTTAGTATTTATTTTTATATTAAAGCGTAAAATGTGATTGATTTGTTAAAGAGACATTTAATATATTGAGTTCGTTTCAGACAGACAGAATACACACAATTCTTCAGTTTGACGTTCAATATAACCAGTTTTTTGCTTACTAATCTCATTCGCTCATTGAGAGCCAATTTATTTCAGATTAGTCTTGTTTACACAATGGACAATGTTTCGCACATATTTCCCCGAGTGCCACACGATGTCCTTGATATTAGGAAAAAGTATCGCTAGCTTAAGCCGTTGAGAACTCTAGCCATACTGTGTGTGCATGTGCGTGCATATTTCTACAATTTAAATTGCTCAAAACAGCAAGCAGGGCTGATGACGCCGCAACCTGCTTGGAGGCGGGTCTGGCGCATAATGGCTCATATGCAGAGATGGTCCATCTTGGGCGCGGCTCAGCACAACTAGGCGCGTTTAAACTGGTAATGGAAAGAAAAATGTACATGCCATGGTCCGACTAAGCGCGGCCAAAAGTGCCATTGGAAAATGGCCATTAGAGACAATATTGCAGATAATTAGCCTACTATTTCCTAGTTTCGCGATAGCATCCAATAGTGTATTTTTTATGAAAGCATGCACATAGCCTATTTTATTGATTCGATACAATCATTTCACAAAGAGGTTTCTAACCGCATTCTACTAAACATTTAGGATGTTCAGCCTTCAGAACAGAGTATTCCAAGAAGAAAGCAAGAGGAGTTTAGCCGTGCTATTGATCCTCTCTGTTTTGCCAACATGAACAAACACACTGAAGTGGTTGTAGGTAGGAAAAGAGTCAAAGTCATTCACATCCTGCATATAGAAGTATTAGATTGGGTACCATTGTCCATAGGAAAAAGTTGAAGATGCAAACTACACTAGCAACATTCTGGGAATTCAGGATGCTGTCTTTTCTCTGGCGTAAGGGAAATATGGGAGAGTCCTCACCAGCCTCTTGTTGTCCTGGCGATAGATGGTGACAGTGGCCTCTTTAATGACGATGTGTGTGATCTCATGAAAGTCACAGAAGATCACCCAGCTCTCTGCTTTCTCCTTCGCCTTATCCTTATCCTTCTTGCATTTGTCATCAAACTTCTTCTTGGCCTTATTCCTTTCCTTTGGTATCACTGCGTTCTATAGGATGGATACAAACATTTATTGTGTTTGGCATTTTTAACGATACTTTTTTGCATTTCACCCCATTTCATTTCACACTATTTTCAATGTAGTGCTAGCGCTGAATCAGGTACACAACAATTTGGCATTGCACAACAGAATATGAATATCAAAGTAAAAATGTGCCAGTGATAATCTCTCCCACCCGCCCTCTCTCAGGCTGTAAATCATCCTCACTCACGTTAGCCGGCTTCTTCCTCCAGGAGATACCAGTGGTACCAGTAACCTGGACTTGCATGTCATGGCTACTCTCTGGGCTGGGATCCTTGCTCTGTCCTTGATTCTGGTTGTAGTAACCTTGAAATAAAACATAATGTGCGGCCAAGTCTTTACGGGTTGATGGCAAAATTCTCTGTTTTAATTTACAAAACACAAAATGTTTTAATATAAAGAATGCATCTTCAATCATCATAAACATCCTTCGGATCCCATACAACAAAAGAAACCCAATTGGGGTAAACCACTTGGGAGGAAGCAAAGCGGGGAACCTCACAGAACCAGTAAGGGAGCCATGTTGCGAGGAGCAGTTCCTACCTTGGGACCCCCCGTTGCAGAGGTCTCGGTCGGGGCTGATGGACAGCGAGACGGGCTCCAGCACCTCGCTGCCCAGGTCACTGGTCAGGCTCTCCAGCGTTGCCAGGTACTTGAGCTTCAGGTCGTACAGCGAGATGTTGCTGTCCTGCACCGTGCGCTGTTTGAACTCCTGGAGGAACTTCTTGAAGACGCTGCTGATGCGCATACGTGTCAGCACGTTGCGCTGCTTGATGTTGCGGTTTAGCGACTCAGGGATGAAGCGCTTGTAACTGATGGGGGGGGGGGGCAACACATGACACCGAGCGTTTAAATTGGGTTTTACGAGATTTAAATGACATAATTCTTCCCAATGACGTAGAATAGTGGTGGGTCTTTCTGCATCCTAACACCGTGAATCACCGGTGGGCCGTTAGAGGAACTAGATATTAGTCGCTTCCGCCAGAGCTTCACAAACAGGCAGTCATGGCTGCCGCTTGGTTCCTTGTCTAAGTTTGATTGATATGAAGATAGTAGGAAACATAAAACTGCTCTCATGAAAACTGTTCCCTACACTATAACACAGCTCCTAGCATAAAATGCACCAATTAATTTTCCCACGGGCATTAATAAGAAGTATTAAACATTCAAAAAATACCATTTCATTTCATAATTTCCGTTGAGCTGCACAAAACCGCAACCCTTGTGTAGGGTTGCAATTTCTTCGTATTTTATAGTAAGAGTAGTTTTGTGAGTAGTTTAGTTCAGAGATTCTTCACTCACAGATGTTGCTCACAGAAGGCCATTCTGCATACTGAAACCCACTAGCTTGTTGCTACCATAACATTCCATGAGTATGGTGCCACTGCCATATATGGGCAGTGGCACTTCACTTGCGAAGTCTACAGCTCCACCTAGTTTTTTAACCTCCTGCCATACCATAGCGCACCATACCATATCGTATGGTGTGTGTGTGTGTGTGCCTTGTAGGTTTCCCTTTGGGTTTTCTTACCTGATTTCATTAGTGGTGGTCAGCAGAATGTCCCGGTTCATGGTGTCGTGTGTGATGGCCAGCACTGCCATGCCCAGACACTCGTTCTCAATCTCATGCTGGTCCGACTCAGACTGGGGAGACCTCAGCGGGGCCAGCCCCTTATGGAAGTCATGCTGGCCCTGAAAAAAAAAGATACACACATTCTATTGTCACATTCGTGTGTGTAAAATGAGTAAACATAGCCTGGGAAACTGACGAATCTCCAGCAGACCTGGCCCAGGTCAGGCCAATCCCAAGTATTTATCTAATATGGGGCGGGTTTGATCCGATGACTGTACAGAGGAGCGCCCTATGGGAGTGCCGTTGAGGTATTTTCATAAACAACCAAAATGGGTCACACTTTTTTTTGCTCTGATTGGTTGTAGGTTGAGCCAATTGCATCCAGAGGCATTTTGGTCTGCATTGTTGTTCCAGACTAATACGCATTTGTGAACTGGTCTTGGTCTTTTTGTTCGTTTTCAGGCTTGGGTCATAATGAATAATAATAAATAAAATAAAAAGTGGAGCCTACACACACCTGGGCAAACAGGTAGTCGAGAGAGGCTGCATCCAGCAGAGGCGTTCCTTCCGGTATGTTCTGGGAGCCTCCTCGAAGCTTGCTGATGCAGTGTCTCCACACTGGAGACTGGCCCTCATTGGTGCCATGCCAATTCTTGAAGTAAAACCTAGACAATGTGCACAATACCATACAAACAACAAGTTCACGTATTGAATGTAACTTAGGGCTGAATCTTGTTCATCCACGACTATGAATTTATAATTGCGGTTATTTGGCCTGATATTAACAGAATTAGAATCAACAGATTCCAGCGCCCTTAATGGAAATGCCTCTGACTCGTTAGAATGCTTATTGCTTCAGTTGTAACGGTTTGTCATTTGATGTTAACAATGTAACTAATGTAAAATCTGATTTATTTGATTTGTATTAATTGCAAACTTTCACTAGCTGGCTAGCGTAATGGATAGGTCAAATGAGGGAGTGGGTTGTGTTACAGACGTGTTGACGTTTCTATCATGCGACTGGCGCGAAACCGGGAGCACGGAATGTAGCTGCTTCGTACTTTTCTATTCTTGCCATACATCAAATCATATCCGAAGGCCCACACGTGTTGCTGAAAGTTGCAAAGACTCACCGATCTGTGATCAGCCGATCCAATACCGATCACAGATTTTTTTTATAGTGAAATATGTATTTCTTATGAAAATCATTGTTTGCAAATTATATAAGGGTTCTTGTTAGTAAACGTTACATGAGTCTTATTGTTAATTAGTTGAGCCGACAGAAATGCGCAACGGCATGTAAACACGGAGTTTCGTTTTGACTAATTAAGAGTGGAACCACACGGTTTTCTAACCGTTTCTATAAATTTAGACGTAAAGGAATGTCGAATTATTTTAACATCACTAACAAAGGAGAAGTAATCAGTGGAATTACTGTTTATTGGAATGAGTCAGGTCAACGTAATCTCAATCGCACACTAAGGAAAGGAGCTAAAACGGATAATACCATAGCCTGTATGGATAATGCTTTGCACAACAAATAATGACTCAGACAGTTCATTGATCATTATATAGAACAAATAGTCAAACTTATTTTACTGCGTGTGTCTGGATGTTTATGATGATGGTGCAATCGGCAACGTTTGCACGTAGGCTAACGTTACATGGGAGATACTTCTTTTTGTAGCCTACTTTTTGGTTCCTGTGATGTTGTGCAATAACGCTTCAAAAAGCCAAACTGAAATATCATGTAGGTGCTGTGTGGAGGAAGGCAGTGTCTTTCGGATCCACTCTTGGTCCGAGTCCGACTCGGTTAAGGCAGAGCTTCAATGTAAAGCGGGTCGCACACCAGACGAGTCATGGAGCGCCGCGTCGGGCAGCTTCTCGTAGTAGAAAGGAGCACACACGTCGGAAGATGCGATGGGCTTCTTCTGTGTTTAATATAATGAGTGGTATTGGTGGCGCTGCGATGCGCGCCAAGGTTTTAAGCAGTGTTAGAAGTCATAACACGTCTGTATGGCGGCACCGTGAGTTCTCTATTTGGAAACCCGACCCACTTAAGTTCAAATGGAGACACACTGCTTTGATCATAAAACTAAAAAAGGTTGTTGTACATTTGTACATTGTGCAGTTTCAATGAAATGGCACCGCAGCACTCGTGCTATTCAAGAGCATGCGAATAAATGCACTATTCTGGATGACGGATCACCAGAAAATAAAAATCAGAATTGGAGTATATTACCCAATAAGCAGTCAGTTATTATTAGTAGGTAACTTGTTCAACCTGTATGAGCCAGTGGGGGATTACCATTAAGTGAATATTGCTCGTGTCACAAACGTTTTGAAAGGTATTTGTATAGAATACAGGGCATAATCACCGCGGAGTGAAATCGCTGTGCGGCAAAATCGTCGCAGACTGATTTTGGTCACACACCTTTGTATATAGGCTGCACAATTGGCATTTGTCTGAAAAATGTCTGATTTGCTATTTCAAATCCCAAAGCAAACTGTGCGTTACCTGATGTGTATTGTGGGTAATATGAGGAACAGAAACACAGAAACAAGTGAGTGTGTGCATGTATCTTTGTGGGTGTTTTAAGCATTTGTTTATATTGCATACTGTGTCGTTATCTCAGAACAGATCTACAATAACCTGATTGCTGGCAATGCACAAGGGCGTGTGCAAATCAAACCGTAATCGTACTGCACTGGGGGGGGGGGGGGGGGGGGGGGCGCAAAACCATAACAAAACAAGTGAGGCAAGCACATGTTCACACGCACAATCTAACACAACATGCTTATCTGTCACCACAGAGGCCTTCCTCTACCCTTGCTTATGCGAGAGCGAGGCGAGCAAATGGACAAAGAGGAAATGCTGTGCTGTGCTTTGACACGTCTGCTCCTCAACGCTTCAACGTCAACACAAGTTCATGCCGAGCTATGCTGCTAGTGCTGCATCGTACCTCATTCGGTAGTGGACCTTGAGGCTGGTGTCTTCCGTGATCTTGAACTCGTGGTTAGGGGGGTACCACAGGCCGGTGGTCTCGTCATACAAGGAAAACAGGTTGTGGCACAGAGGAGATATTGCTGTGAAGTGAGAGGAGGAGAAATATGAATCCCAAAAACAAACAAAAAAATCATCGCTACATTTGGTCAGAGATCAGCAATAATCGATCCTTGCCTTTTAAAAAGAGAGTCCTCTACTACAATACTTACACTTAAACATTAATAGATCAAATCAATCCTAATATACAGTATTAACTTTCAGTAGTTACGAGATATGGATTTGACCAAACACAAGCCCAAATCAATCAATGTGAACACAAGATGAATTGGTATTATTGTACTGGTGAGTAGTACACTGAGGGGAAAACTATCAGAGCGCCATTGAGGCATTCTCATAAACAACCAAGACTTCTGCCGCTCATGTGTCACACATTTTGTTGCTCTGATTGGTTGTTGGTCTATCCCATTGCGTCTGCCCCTTGGAAATCGAAAATGAACTGAGAGGTTCCAGACTAATACCCATTTGCGAACTGGTCTGGCGATGTCAGGCTAGCATATTACTACTGCTACTCGTTTATAACATCCAACAGGAATTTTAACAAAAGCTGCCCTAAGTTAGCTCTGGACTCGCTACAGTTGACTGTTGGAATGAACTGACCTAGCCTAAATCCCGCAAGCTCAATTCCAGGTTTGTCTCGAGATAGGTCTGGAACCAGCCCAACACGGGCAGCTTGGCATCGAACAAGATTCACTCAGCCAATCTGCAAACCCCAGCGAGTGATGTAGATGATGACGAAACCTGGAGTGCCGTTTTGGACATTTCTTCAATGGATTAATATTCATGCTGCTGTGGAATTATTTTTATTTGAACGCAAGACATTTTAACTTCTATAAAAATTGGTAGCAGTAACGTTCCTTAACAATGTTTTCCTTGGAAATACTGCACTGGGGATCCGACTGGCAGAAGTTTATCCAATCGGCTGAAAAGTAAGGTTGATTGACGATGCCCCTAAACAAATACTGGGGCAGACTTATGAGTAAAGCGAATATGTTCTGGCTGTGTGAGTCTAAAGCTGACCAGACATACTGACGTTGTTAAGGTCTTAACTAATGGGGCTTCTGAGGGGAGCAGCAGTTAAACAACAGGGACTAACTGTTATCTTGGCCAGATTGAATGGCCTTATTTACATCCAGGTACAGAAATACAGTACACAATGGTAGGCTATTCATAGGATACTAAGGTTACATAACATGCATTAAACTATCCCTGCAACATTAAGAGAGCCAAATCCATTTAACTCAATTATTTAGTGGCCATAATATTTTATTTCATAGATCTTTGGTAAGAGCACTTTATTAATTAAATTCAGGAAAATGTAAAAATGTATATCAAAATGTACATGCATTGCAGCCTGTGCATAAGAAACCTTTTTTTGGACTGACCAGGCAAATAAAGCAGGATTGGGATTGGCTTCAATGGAAAACACTGAAAGTAAGGTTGAAAGAAAGGAAGAGTGAGATAGAAAGAGAAGAAATCGTAGAGGGTTCCTCTGTTAGCTGTTATGTAGCAGCAAAACACACACAAGGAGAGGGCAGGGCAAGGACACACACATGCATGCGCACACACACCTTTTATTTGTTCCCCTTTTTAGTCATCACTTTTTTTGGATAATGGCTCTGCCTGCTCCAATGTTTTGACGCATTGCCTATAGCCTCTATGAAATGCTTCAGTAGCCTATTGGGTTGTGACTAATGTGCATGCCTTCTTTTCTTTCACTTTCATTCTTACAAACGCTTCAAAATTTGCCTGAGCTAGTCTGAAGTGAAAAGAAAGTCTAGGCAGAGGACTTAATATCAGGATGTTGCTTTTCTGACATTTCCTGCTTGGTAGTTTGTGGTCTGTGACAACTGAAGGCAGACAAACAGGAGGGAGGTGAATAAACCTACAGACAGACATAAAAAAAGATAGAAATGTCCGACAGAGGGAACATCCTATAACCTCGCAAAGCAGCTTCTTAACCCAATACAGCTTCTGTCTTATACTGTATCTAATGTTGTTACATACAGTAGTATAACAATGTATAACACATTTCATTTTCATATTATAACATGTTTGTAAATCTGCTTTGTTTGAAGAGACCAGAGTGGCTGGCGTCTTGTTAATTTCCTACACCCGACCAATATACCTTATTCACCAGCAGCCATATTGGTTAATTGGGTGGTAAACCTTCCATAATCTTTGGGGAAACCATGTCAACTCAAATGAAATGCATTCAAAATGCTATCTGGGTTGGGAAATTTAGTGCAGTACAAAAATAAAATGCATTGAGTTTTCAAGGTTTCCAAAGATTTTACATCTTAGTTGGGTGTACCCACCCAACTAACCAATAACTGAGTGAAGTCTAAGTGCTGAAACTACTCAAACGAATAAGCAACATTTAGCGAGAGCGGTCACGCACGCGTCGCGTCACTTAGCCTTACGTTGAGCCAAAAGGAAACGCTCCCACTCTAATCAATGAGAGCTGCAACACTGAGTCCATCTGACGCCCAGCAGACACGCAGCAAACTGCTAAAATAGACTTGGAAGTCTTATTTTGACATGCGTCGACGTGTCCCTTTATGTATAAACTGTGTGTTTTTGAAGAAAGTACGTTTGTATGTCAATTAATTAAATAATGTATAGATGAGTAGTTGTGGTTGCATATTGCAGGGGGAAAAATGCCCTCGTCAAATCTGTTAAAAAATATCTTTACTAGTAGTCGCATTCCTGCATACAATTGCAATGTAGTCCGGCTGCACCGTAGGGTGTAGGCGGGGGTGCATCACAATCCCACTGTAGGGATCATGTGGCACACCCATATCATATACAATGAAATAACTGTAGTTATATAGCCCCCCCACCCCCATTTAACTACAACCCAGTGTCCCTCTGCAGACTATGCACGTCTTGTTTACTTCATATCTTCTCGCTAGTTTCAATTTGCGATCATGGACGAGGTGCAGTTGATAGTCGAGGTAGAGAAATACAGCAAATTGTACGACCCCAGACATTGTTTATACAAGGACAATTTAAAGATACCACATTTGGAGTACAGTTGTAATTGGAGCTTCAGGTGAGTTTGGTTGGAAGATCGCCAATGAAAACATTGGCCCGTTAAATGACTTAACATGTACAGTATGCACAATCCACTTGTGATTGTTCACAACAATGAAAAACCACATATAGCTGTGCACTCGTAGTTGTTTATTCTATATTACCTATATGCTCCGGACGCGACGCTGAGACGTGTCCGGTGGAGCAGGTCGTAAGGAAACGTGACGCAAAGTGACGCAACCCATCGCATTCATGCTCGGTGTAGCTCCCGGGTAACATCATGGGTTTCAAGTAGAGATAGATCAAGTGTTTTTCGTGTGGTTGACCTACCAGTCCCTACAGATCCACCACAGTGACTACTAATACCAGGTCAGTCAGCGGTCACTGCGCTAGTTTAATGATGGAGGCCCACTGCCCAGCTAACACTGTGACGCTGAATGGAATCAAGCCCTGCAGTCAATGTATCACTCTTTCCATAGGCTATTGTCCTACCAAGTTCTACCCCTCTGCTAGATTAGAAAACGGTTAACCTCTAAACATTTTGCTGGTTTTTATTTATGTGGAGTCTTTAAACTGTCAATTTTAAGATCCTAATTCAAGACCCGTTTGAGAATGTAAGTGAATGTGTGATCAAGGGCAATACAGATTATTTGGGCTCTTCACTTCATGTCAAACGCACCACATCACCAGGAGTAAACCTTACTGACCACCGGTACTCTGTGTGGTTAGGGAAATCCACGTATTAAACTATTTTCCGAAATAAATCACATAAATTGTTTGCATTGACAACAACACATCCAAATACAAAATATATAAATACATCAAACACTAGTGCTAGGGTGAATCCAAAGCAAGCGGTTCACTCACAGCATCTCTTGGCTGACTCCACGCAAATGTCCTCCGCGGTGTGGCAGTCTCTGAAGTACTCCAGCTGGTTGGTGTCGGCCAGGTAGAAGTGGACCTCCAGGCCCTTCGGAGCGGAGGAGGCGGGCGAGGAAGAGATCGGGGTCCTCTTGCCAGACCTCCTCATCTTCCCACACAGTTGCCGACTCAGCTGCTCCATCATGCCCAGAGTTGGCATCAAGACGCTTGGGTCATTGCGGAGAAACAGGAGAAGGTTGCATGTTAAAACTAAATATTACTTTTCCTGTTACATCACAGCTTGGACTACATGACGACGACCGGCAAATTATCATTTTTATGTTTCTTATATTTCAGACCAATTTTGTTATTGTAATTTAGTTATTGAAAACTATAGCTTACAAGTAAGATAGCGATTATGATAAAACATTAAAAACACGCCGTCTCTAGAGCCGTTTGTCCGTTCTGGACTACTGTAGAAACATGGCGGCGTAACATTGCGGGCTCCGTGGAAGAGGACGTGGAAGAGGCTCTTGTAGATATAAAGAGCTCATTCTAAGGTAACGAAAACACAACAATTCATATTTTCATGGGATTATACACTAATTGAAACACTTATTTATTTTATATTCCATTTCGGACAAGTCCGTTCCGCTAGATGCTACTAAATTCTACACTCTGCACCTTTAAGCATTTTAGAACCTGCTCTACAGGTTTGATTAATAATCGTCATCAGGTTATAAAAGGATCGGCTTATGCTTGCTCATGAGTATTGGTTTACATTTGGCTTGCACAATAGTTGGCTCAGCTGAAGAGCGATGCAACAGAAGCAAAGTTCATTTCCTTTCTCGCAATACTGCACCGAAACTGAGCATGCTGAAACTGCTGTGCTGTCTGGGCAAGTTTCTTGGTTCTTGTAGTTTCTGAATTTATGTCTGACACCAGGTTTGTTGCCTATCTCAATTTATTGCTAATAATAGCATGCAGGCTGAAGAAGCAAGAACGTGTTTAACATGCAGACATGTTAAACAAGTTATTCTAATGATTTCAACAGCAGTACAGTGAATGTTTTGTTATTAAGGAGACTCAATGTGTTCAACAAAATCACCACAGAGGATTGACTCAGAGTCAAAACGTTAGACTCCAGTCATTTGGGGCATATGCAATGTATTGGAGTTCATTAATCCTCAGTGTCTGGTATAGAGCTATGGTTTAGAAAGGCTAAATCTGAGAGGAATTGGGGACAGGGAGACAGGAGGAAGGAGCCAAGTGAATGCACAGCTATTGATCATTGTGGTTTAGAAAGAAAGGATAACATTGCAAAACACAGGTGGCTCACACTTGTGTTGTGTGGAAGCCACTCAGTTTCCCTTCTGTAGTTGTACTGACATTTTGACATGTTAAATTGTATATCATTAATAAATTCATGGTTCAATTTAGGAATGTTAATGTTTAAAAAAAGAAATCTGAATGCATAATTGTTAATTAAAAAAAAAGCGAGTATGATTATCAACCTTAGATACATCAAAACCCAAAAACATTATAAGATAGATCTTATACACCAATCATTATATGCACATCACGCCTAACAAGAGGTGCATGAGTGATTATAGGGGAATGGACTAGGCAGAAATGTAATTTAATATTCATAAGTATGTTTTAATTAACGTATAAACCCATGAAATTAGAATTGTGTTTTGTTTATCTTAGAATTAGCCCTTTAAATCTATAGGGTGTGGGGTTCTACGGAGTCAGTCATGTTGCACCGCCATGTTTCTACAGTAGCCCAGAACGGACAAACTGCTCTGGAGAGGATGTGTTTTTAATCATAACGGCTTTCTTACTCGTAAGCTATGACCGATAGCTTTACAGACTAAATAACCAAATAATCAATAAAGTAACCTCATCACTTTACACATGGCTACTCGATGCTGTCATAGAAGATGACATAATTTTGGAAGTACATACTGGACCTGCACCTAACAGGCCAGTGCAGGCCACCATAGATTCTCCTTCGTCTACGGAAAGGGAGGGATGAGGGGGGTATTCAGTTGGTTGAAATCTGCAACCTCACTGCTAGATGCCACTAAATCCTACACACTACACACTACAACTGTAATATATATTTTGGATATCTGCAAGTAGGCCTATGTTGAATTTGCGCTCAGATCATCTTCGTGATTTTTTTAACTCAGTAAGTAAAATATCAAGATATGTTGATGTCTTATGTCTAAATGGGAATAAGAACTTTATACAAGCATACTTCTCAAAGATAAGCGTTGATAATATAGGATAGACCTATGTCCATGCCATGGCAATCATGCAACAATAAGAATATAAAAGTAATCCTAAAATCCAGATAACCTACACCTAACAATGTCTAGGTAGGCATATGCAACAATGGAGTCAGTGTCTGCTCAATTTCTCAATACTACAAAAAAAACACAGTCAATCTACATTTATATGGAGTATTACTATTGGTACAATTTAGGGGGGGGAGAAAGGGGGGAGGGGACATGTCCCCTCCAAATTATTTAATTAAACATTTGGCCCCCCCTCTCCTCTTTTACCAGTGTTACACTTAATTTGTATTGACAATAGATAGCTTACAAGATGCTTGCTCCTGGTTTACCTAGCATGTAATTACAACTCAATTTCCAAGTGTTCCAAAAAAAATTAATTCATGTGATAAATACAAATAAACCAATGTTTATGGAGGCTGCAATTTTTTCCCAGATGAACGGTTTTAACCTTTCCACAGGTTATGGCAAAAGCTCATTTAGAAATCAGAAATTTGATTATCACATACAGTACTTACTATACAGTGAAATGTGTTTTTGACGTCCATTACATTCATTTGACACGAAACATTGACAGTAAAGAGAATATAGTAAGAGGTCAAAAAAAAGTCAAACTTCATAGGTTGAAAGTAGGGGACAAAGAACATAGGTAATTTTGACAGTATGTGAAATAATTTAGACTGTTTTGGTCTCTGACAATTGCATTATTTTTACGCTGTAGTTACTGATGGAATTATTTAACATCAATGGCAAAGTAAATAAAATGCTCCCATCTTTTAATCAGGAGATCAAAGGCGAGAGGTAGAGACCAGAGGAAAGTGATATATTGAGGGACAGAGAAAGATGAAGACACTACATGAGAAACGGTGTCTGAAAGTCCTTACAAGGTCTTACATAGTTTAAAATCCAGATGTATTATTAAAAGGCCTTATTTGTCGCCCCCCCCACCCCCACCCTGGCTAATATATGGGTTAACTTCTAATGCTACTAAAATGGTGGTCGTATTAGTTTCGATTCAAGTTTTTTTTTTGTTTCTTATCTTCTCACCTTCCTCCATTCCATTCGTTAAACAGCCTGTAGGATTAATATGACTGGCTTACCATGACGTTGCAGGCCATTTAAACAACGTCTCACGGAAGACATCATTTCCTGTTAAAAACTAGCCTCACTCCATTGCGTCCAACGTTTAATGACATATTCTGATAAATAAATGTAAAATAATTGGCTACACCTGTGGAAACAAATTAACGTAGACTAACGTTGCCGTTGTATTAACGATTACGCCGCAAATAATACAAAACAATCGTATTGAAATTGATAGTCTTGTTCTTTAATGGCTTAGTTATAACAGACCATTAATTGGCCACTACACATCTGTAAAGAATGAGAGTATCCTTAAGTATACTTAAGAGTATCCCAACTTTGCCAGTGTTGTACGTGTTGTATGATAATTATAACTCTAGTCGGCGATTGTACACTGAAACTAACGTTGTCGGAATTAAATACAGATGACAACAGGACTCCGTGACAACCAACAACAACTCTTCACAGCAATAGCTCACTAAGCAGGCCACCATCACACTGCGTTATTCAAGTTTGACGACCATTATGGAGCGTAACGTTAGCTGTAGGGTCAGAGAATACTCACCTAGCAGGCTAGCTTCCAGATGGCAACTTATATGTCCGTTCTCTTTAAACATCTGACATGAAGTCAAGCTTCGTGTGGTTTTATCGCTTAACTTCTTTTGGATTGACTTGCTATCGTATACTTGTCAAAGTTAAAACGTGCTTAAAAAATTCCAACGGAAACTGGTAGTCTTTCCCCCCGAAACAATTGGTTGTCGTTTCAGTACTTCGGGGAGGACGCAGTCATCTGCCCTTCCTGGCAAGGAACGCCCCTCTTCCCGAAAGCAGCACGATTGCCTTCATTACAACAAGGCCGCTGATTGGTCTGATTGGCCGCCTGTCACTAGTCTGGGGTTAACCCTTTGGTGGGCTGGTCTAGAGCGCCACTAGGTGAATGAATGGGGGTGCTGGTACATTGCAGGTGCTTATTGCTATCTAGGCTGTAGTTGATTTTTCTTGCGAGGCACTGAATCGCGAGATCACGATCACGCAACAATCTATCTGGCCATGCTTCCAGTTATGCACTTGTGACCCAACCACCAGTGGTCCGGACCAATCAGCATCAAATGAGGAACTACGTGATCCACGTGATAGACGATGATAGACATATAGTTCGTCCAATCATCTGCCAAGATTTATTTGTTCCTTCCATTTTCCAAAAGTTTCCACGTTGAACCCATTCACTGTTGAGTTATGACTGATGTTTGAGTGGTTAAATTGTTTGCAAAGCTTACACGAATTAAAATGATCATATCTCTATGACCCAGTAAGGTAGATTGGACACTGAAACTTGAGATACAAACAAGTGACACATTTCAGATTTGTTTCATTATGTTTAGTCAATACAATTTATATATTTTACAGATGTGCATATCGATACTAATAGTAACAGTGAAAAGAAAGAAACGAACAAAAACACAGCATAGCATTTGTGAAAAACGTGTTCATAAACAATGAAACATTTTAACATTTTGAAATCCATAAATGAAATGGTAATTCATAATGCTCTATTGACTTCAGCTGCCCGACAGAATTCCCAGTGAAATTAACCAAGGTAGGAGTGTGAATCACAACTAACTATTGTTTTTCTATCAATCATTGAACACAATAACAAAAAAAGAAAACATGACATTTAAAACAATAACTGGTGTTGTAGCAAATTAAATAACTGGTGACTGGCTCGAATAAAAGCTAAGACAAAATGGATATCCGTAGTTGATTTATTTTATACGCTGCAGCATTTGAAGACAGACAGTTTCAAAGGCAACTCCACGTAGAGCAGAGTTCTCGAGAAAATGCGCACTGAATAGAGGAGGGAAGCCCTTTTTGTAGAGTGGAGTAAACAACCTCTCAAGACATCAGGACTGTCGTAATTCACCATCTATGGAGCCACTTATTATTTCTAACGGGTACAATGTACAGTTAAGGCCGGACACCTGGTCTGGGGAGGGGATATGCAGTCAAGAACAGACACATAATTGGGGAGAGGAGCTTGCTCAGGAGTTTCTCACATGAGAACAGAGCACAAAACAGGAATACAGGCAGCTGTGGGGAGTTAGATAGTTAAAAAGACAGATAGGCCACTATAGTGTGCACACAATCACTCGAACATCAAACCTAATTAATTTTAGTGAGCTGGAGCAAGCTGACCTCGGAACAGGGCCTTGGGTCATTTTCCATCACACTGGAGAAAAAGATTTGAGGTCCAGATTGAATGGGATGTGTCAAGGGTGGATCCAACTGATCTCTTCCGGTTAAAGTATCAGAAAATGTATATCATGTTGATGTCGGGAGCAACATTTAAAATAATGAGGCTATTAAAGTTAGGCTATATTGCATAAAACTTGTAGAACTGATCAAATCATGTTGTGCAGCTGGAGCTGCTTACACCGATGGCTGCTCAATTCTGATTTGAGTACCTATAGAACACAATGTTAAAATGACAGGAAATTCATAAATGGAATTTCAGAAAAAACAGTTTATTTTTAGGGTTGAATTACAGGTTGTAGATGGTTTAGTATGGTGCATGACATTAGTCACAGACCCTGCGGCTGAAGACATCATTTAGAGCTTAGTTACAAACTCCCAATATTTCCTGTGCACACCCGCATCCCAAAGGGGTGTGCTCTCAGCTGAACACCATGCATTTCAACCAAACTTAACCTTCCCGCCTCATACACATACACAACCAATGACTTATCAAAATGCAGATCACTTGGCTCAGGTATCCAGCTGATGTTGTGCTATAGTGCTATAGGGATTCCAACTGATGATGCACTAGGTGGTATTCACTCTCAAACATAACCTTTATTTCAGGCGGAAATGAAATCTGTGATTTATGTTTTGTTCTAGTTTTATTAACTCTGACCCAGTACCATCCCCATTGATTATTTCACCACTACAACAATCTCACAGGTGTTATCATTCTTTTGATACCAAGATTGTTGTAGCCCTTGTAGTTGTTGATATATAATCTATTAACTTTGGGTATGTTATTTTCAGCAAAAACCTGAGCCAGAGGCCTAGTGAGAGAGGTTAAAGTTTTCATTATTTAACACCTTAAAGAACGTAACGAAAAAACGAACAAAATATCTAATATAAATTTATAATATAGGTTACACAACTATATATATAGAGAGAGAGAAAGAGAGAGAGAGAGAGAGAGAGAGAGAGAACATATATATTATACTATATATATATATTTATGACGATGATTTCCACAACATATTTACATACATTATATATTTTCAAACAGGCAGTGACTGACAGACCTAAAAGATTAGTGGTTTATTATGTATCCTCATTCCTCATTATTTTAACTAGGATGAGTTTAATCTCAACTGTTAATTTCCCAGAACGAATCAAATTGATATTGACTTACTCGTTTTAACACTAAATCAGTCAAATTATATTATATTTGTATTCCATAGCTTTTAAGTTTACATCGTCACAAGGTTTGATTTGTCCTATCCAAACCAGGATGGTACGTTTTTCCAGACTTTCCGGTGTTCCCCAGCAGTCTGAGCTAGAGCTCCCCCCATAGACCAAATTGTGCAATATTCTTGAGTAATGAGGGTGGGGCTGGAATGAAGGCTAGTGAATGTTATTTACAATGTTAAAAAGAGTGTCTATGTCTTATCTTATTACATTCATTCAAAGATACATATATACAACAGAGACAGACAAGTTTTGTATTCATATTTATTGAAAGCCTATGCAGAAAAGGTATGTAATTAAAAATCTCATACTTTCATGTAGCCATAATTTGTTTGTACGTCAGCATGCATAACATCTTTAGATGACACAGAATACGGTAGCGGTGAAGAGAATGATTTTGTTTACATGCACTGATTCAATACCCATATGCTACGTTTGCTATGATAAACAATCCATTGCAACATTCTAAGGCCTTTCATCAAGACGTCGGCTCTACTAAATGGGAGTCTGGACGTCCTTCGCTTCCAATGCTCCAGTGTCAAGGTGGCTGCCATCATTCAGTTATCACAGTACTGTACCTTCCATGGGCACAGCATCAGCACTGTGAGAACTGAACCAGGGCAGCCTGGCAAATCTAGCCATCCACTGGCTCTCCACCACACTCCACACTGTCAGTCACCGGCAGAACTGTGTCACCTCAGTCTGTGTCCAATGCAGCCATCTTTCCTTTCACCCTAATGAGTCATTGTAGAAGTAAGCTTACATGACTATTTGGTATCTGATAACCCAAGAAGGCCAGAGTAGTTATGATATGCTAATGTAAAAAACGACAAGTAAAATATTTACAGTGTTGTATGAATGTTTAGAAATAATTGACATATTTAGATGTACCATCTTCCACCATGGCTGGGGAACAGGCTGCACTTTGAACAATGCTGGAATTGAAAATGTTACGAAGATATTGCTAGGTAATTTCAGACAGCTCTAGGTTATTTTACTAAAGGAATTTATTTCACACTCAAGTAGGCAGTTATTGGGAAAGCAGGGTGTGTCATATAAGTGATTCCCACGCACTCAGTATCTTATCATGGGCTACATCATATCGGATCATGAGCTCATTCCATACACTTAATCCACACACATTGTGCAATTACCGATTTTGAGTATGGCATACATACATACATACATACATACATATTTACTGGGTCTAATGTTTAATAATATGGTCAAGTTATGTAGCAGCCATTTTTGTTTATTAGATTTGTATCTGATGTAATGTAGGAGTAGCTCATTATAACCTATTTTCCTTGTTGGTAGAAGCTACATTATTCATACTAACCACAAGGCCGAGTGACGTCAGACTTGTTATGATTATTTTAAGGACTCCGCCCAACCAAGTGCGAGAAGCCTCTCGTGCAGTCCAGTCTCATCGCGCGTCGACGTAGACTCCTCCCCGCCTCTAGTCCGCCCTCTACACTTCATGTAAACAACTCCATTAGCTGTCTCTATATTACAAAACAGACGAGTCGCTTGTAAAAAAACAACAACATTTAATGCAGGCTATTATTACGTGCAATACATATATGTGGATGGAAAGTTAAGATTAAAAATAACATAATCGTCGCTGTCATTCCTGTAGTATAAATCCTACATTGCACGACTGCCAATATTTTAATTACCGAGTGTCCTGTAGTGACAGCAAAACAAGACATTACCCTACAGCCTAATCGAGGTAGCCTAATCATATACATGCACAAGTTACTAAGAAGCACAAACTACAAGTTAAGCATTATGCGTGTCGCTGCTAGTTACCTATTATAACAACCAAAAGTTGGGTAAACAAAAACGTTCAATCCAAATTGTCACTGCAATAGACGCGGAGGTTTTAAAGGACGTACATTTTAATAACTTAAACGCCTCATCCAATGCAATGTTATCGTATCAAATGTTATTATTGTGTAGCCATACGTTAACGCCCCGCGTTACACACACCCCTTTCTAGGTAAAAACTAATGTCATGTTGTGCAAAGATCCCCAAAATATTCTATACATATTTTAATTCCTTTGCGTGGCTGACAAATGGGAAAGAAAAATCGACTCTTCTTACCTGTAAATATCATTCTTAATTCCCTTGTTTACATGATTTTTTTTAATGACGCAGCAAGACCACACGGAGCAACGTGATTGTCGCCATTTTTTGTTGTTATTGAAATCTCTTAAGCCATGTGACAAACCACAATCTATTTTTTTCCAAGCTTCCGGGTCTGGATGCGAAATTATTTATCTAAAATGGTTTAATCGTCCAAGTTGTTCGGCTCACTGGTTGACGCGGGTAGGTTTCTGCTGACCGGAGGCAGCAGGCTGTGCGCAGTATTTGACAGCTTTGGGACACTGCCGCCGCTGTACGGCTTGCAACAAGTATTCATGGTCCGCAAATGTTACGTGGAGCACGAAGACTAGCTCTTGTGTTTTGCGCATTTGGCCACTGTTTGCGATTTGGCGCCGCACATAAAAATATAAATAAACACGCAAATAGGCATCAAGCGTTGAGGTTCACCAGGTGTCCTACATATAATTATTTGTCACGCTATATCTGTAGTGTAATACCCATTAGACAGCTCTCAATGGAATTTATATGAAATTAAGTCAGTCAGTCAGTCAGTCAGTCAGTCAGTCTCTCTCTCTCTCTCTCTCTCTCTCTCTCTCTCTCTCTCTCTCTCTCTCTCTCTCTCTCGGCATATATATAGGCTATATCCGTCTCTCTCTAGCTATCGATATATATATCTGTAGCAGCCTATGTATGTACCTGCGTGTCTGTGTCACTATTTTATCATCTTCTTAGCATTGTCTTCCTTCGTATAATAATACTGTCTGGCGTCATTTGCTTTTATTTGACTTCCTGATATGCCGACTTTCTTATCCAACCAAGCCTACAGGTAGCCTAGGACAATTTAGTAGGAGGATCATTCACTGGAGCACATTTATTTATGTGAATATAAGTCCTGCGGTAGAAAACTACAACAACCATATTACATTGCGAAGTTCTGCGCACAAGTCATTCGCCGTTTTTAAGAGATGTGTCGTATTGGGGCAGAAAAGTAGGGCGTTGTAAAAGCTCCCTCATCCATTCGCAGAGAAAGACGTAGACGATCTGATTTTCTTTTGAGTACGGAAAAGGACCAACAAAAGTTTTAGGCTTTATTTGATTCATAGAAGCGTGGGATAACCCACAATAAAAGCCTGTTAGAAAAAGAAGAAACTAGAAGACTCCTCAAATGTTATAGATCTCGATTTGAAAAGGCAATTTGTTTTAGTCATTTTGTATGCTCTTTAATGTTTAATGTCTTGGCTTAAACAAATACAAGAATTATATGCTTTGTTCTCTTAGGAAACTTCGGCTATTGAGGGACCATGGCCAAATTATTCCGAACAGCTATCATGGGTCCACCAGGATCTGGAAAAGGAACTATATCAAAAAGGATTGCGCAAAATTTTGGGCTCCAATATCTATCTAGTGGCCACTTTCTGCGCGAGGGTATAGCAGCGAACACAGGTAGGGAAAGTAATCGTTGCTGTAATTGTATTGATTTTGTGAAGTGTTCGACGTCATATCTAGCTTAACCCATTTACACGTTGGCATTGACGCATTGAGGAAAACGTACGTATTATTTGGCGTTGACAAATAGGCCTACATAAATTCTGTTTTAATAGTTGGCTATATTTGTATGCATACCGAACTGGAACCTGTATTTTAACTTGCGTGTAGCAAGCTTTTTGCACCGCACATGACATGTTAATTCCAGTGCGTGTTTCTGTAAGTAAAAACACATGTTACTGATTTCAGTTCGTTTTTTTTGTAGGATAGGATCATTTAACCTGTACGGACATTCTAGATAATAACATGGATGGAAAATGTTGTGTAACATGTTGAGTGTGAGTTAATGAAATGCCTTGACAAGATGAATGATCCCCATGTTCATGATTGGCCACATTTGGTGCAGAAAGAAAATCTCATGACTAACCATCTGAGAGGATAATTAACTTTCTAAAATGAGTTAACTTTCAGGGGCAATGCATGCCTTATGTATAGACAGTTAGATGGATTTCTATTACGGGATGCATTTTGGATGTGAAATCTGTTCCCATTCATAATATATTCCTAAATTCAGTCACTTATAATGAACCTCCTATAGCTATTGAAACATTATTGAAAGTGTCCAACAGTCTCAGATACTACCTCGCAAGGTCCGTGCCCTTTGTTACAACAAATAATACAATGTAGTCATGAACAAGACGAGTAAACCTGTGTGTGTGTGTGTGTGTGTGTGTGTGTGTGTGTGTGTGTGTGTGTGTGTGTGTGTGTGTGTGTGTGTGTGTGTGTGTGTGTGTGTGTGTGTGTGTGTGTGTGTGTGTGTGTGTGTGTGTCAGAGGCCGGTGTGCTAGTGAAGAGCTATGTTGAGAGAAGCATGCTGGTGCCTGATCATGTCATGTCCAGGCTGATGCTCCCTAGACTGGAGCAGTTGACGGGTCACAGCTGGCTGCTGGACGGTAAGAGCTACACGATAGGCCTTCCTCTGTCACATGGCTACATTACACAACAACATTGTAAGCATGAAGTTGCACGTGTTGACCCCACTTGAAATAGTGTGGTGGTGTTAGTAGTGGATGAGGTGTGATACCCCCCACGCGCGCGCACACACACACACACACACACACACACACACACACACACACACACACACACACACACACACACACACACACACACACACACACACACACACACACACACACACACACACACACACACACACACACACACACACACACACACTCAGTGAAATGCTTTTAGTGCCTGGCAAAAAGTGCTATATAAATGCAATTCATTATTCTCATTATTAATATGAAATAAATAATAATTTAATTAAAAAATATTATTATATTATACTGCTATTGGTACTGCTAGGAATACTAGTAGTTCTATTAGTAGTATGATTCTTCCAGTGATGATAGATACCTATAGTGGTCACGTACGTTGAGTGTGTGCACAAACATGTATGACCTGAGTGTACGGCGCTATGTACTAACGGGTCGTTAGTACATAGCGCCGTACACTGGTATAATTCCAACAGATCTAGAGAACTCAGAACCATACATATTTTAGTGGGTTTGCTCTTGGCCCACTTCTGAAGCACTCTTGCTATGTAGGTATAGAAGGACAACAATGATTGGGTCACGTGTGTGCAGTACCGGCATGGCTCCAATGCTGGCTGAGGATGGCCACTGTATCGGACTCTGCCCTCTGACTCGCTAATTGGCAGCAGCTCTGTAAGCGCCCAGGCAGGCAGAACTAGTATGATGATGCACCACCTCCATTGGGAGACCCAGCTCCGTCCGGGGAGCAGTTAGCTGCGCTGATATTGCTCATTTGAACAACTTTGCGATACTAAGTATCGCAAAGTTGGGGTGGGTAGTTTTCTCCTTCCTAGAACTCTTAGCCTAAAACATTCGTTTTTAAAATCTCGTAGTGTTCAAATTCAAGCTGAAATAGAGGGTTCACTTGAAGAATCTCAACGGCCAGGGCTCAACACAAGGCTCTAATATTGCTTGAGACACGCCAAGGTCAAGAGATCAAGCCAGACTTCATGAAACTGTAGTTACTGCATGAGACAATGTTTGATTCAGATGTATTTCTACTCTGAGCCAGGTGGACCAAAGTACAAGAACACATGGGGTAGTGGTGTGAATCTTCCTGTATCTTACGATTCGATTTGATTTAGATTCTTGGGGTCACGATTCATTTCGAAATAGATTCTCAATTCAGTACATAGGGTTGCTAATTTCAGGATCTACTCCAGTGCGCTGTGCGCGAAGAAAGGCGGTGTGGCAGATTATGGCATGAAAGCAGAGTAAAGTGTGTATACGATTATGTTGTTTCTATATTTGAAAAAGTGATATCAGCTGATTTGAATAATGTAAACACACAAATCAAGTCAAAGATAAAAACGGAAATAGTATAAATAGAGATTTTTGGAAGTTCTGAATTGATTTGGTGAATCAGACCCAGCTGTACATTACGTAGGCCATATCTGTATTGTTTCACCAAGTCTTGTTAATTTTCTTTCTTACCTTCTTTTTAATGGCATTACTGGCTATTTACACAAAATTACTTTGAAAATATGTGATATGTGATTGACTTATGTATATAGAAATTGATTAGTAACATGTAACTTCTGAAAGTATTTCAAGTAACCTAGTCAAGTAGTCCTTCTCGCTGACCAAATTGCAACCATGAAAAAGAGAAACATCAGCCTCTCCATGAGGTTAAGTTAAAGTTAAATTAAATTAAGTTAAATTAAAATTGTTCACAATCAAAGCAGTGACTGGCATAGTCTTTCAAATCCTCTGAGTGAACAAATGATGCAATATGTATTTTTGTTGTACATTCCATGCGGCATTAAGATCATGTTTAATTGTCCATGTTTTTATTAGCCGGTCGTTTGAAACACTGTAAAGGGCCTGGTTGAATGTGCACAGTAACTTTAACAGTTTAATTCTTAATGATTTTCTCAGCAATAATACCTGCCAACTAGTTTGCTGGTCACTCATCACACGGCAACTCTGCCCTGTTCCTTCTGCAGGGTTCCCCAGGACCCTCGCCCAGGCCAAGGCTTTGAATGACATCTGCCAGCTGGACCTGGTCATCAGCCTCAACATCCCCTTTGAGACACTGCGGGAGAGGCTGAGCGACCGATGGGTCCACCCAGCCAGCGGCAGGGTCTACAACATGGGCTTCAACCCTCCTCGAGTCCAGGTCTGAAGACGCGTGATCGATACTCGCATAAAGGGCCAGCCCATCAATTTGAACACAATGAGTTTCCTGTTGGGATAGTGGGAAAGAGTTGATTAAGAATGTTGTGGAACTTTCCAATATAATCTGTGTAATTAGAATTAGGTTATAATAGCTGCCAACAATGACACGTTTGGCATCACTTCTCTATGTCTTCGGTTGGTGGAAGGAAGAGTATTATGACTACAAGCTACAAAAAACACAAAATACGCAAGCGCCATTTGCCGGCGAACTAACAAGAGAAAAATATGGCAAATGCACCAGGGACTCCCGTGGATGTATTGGGAGACTCTTCTCTGGTTCACACCTCACCCTGTTGCTTCGTTGGTTGGTAGTTCGTTCAATGTGTTACATTGGTGGACTGCCCCTTAAAGGTCTAAATCTTTCTAATTGCACGGCTATATTGCATTCCAAGGCAAGTCATAGGGCTATGAGTCATGGAAGTTGGAAAATAAGATTTTTGTCCTTTATTTGGACAGTGCAACTCTATTTTATTTCTTCAATCATCTGTAAATAACCTGCCAGTAAACGAGCAATTAGCCCTTATAATAATATGATGCACTTGGTTAAGGCTCATTCCCACAGCAATTCACCTTTCAGCCTAGTAGTAATGCATTGTGGCAGAACGCCATTACAATATAAAAGGTTTAATGTGGACATAACAGCCACTAGTAAGGTTAAGATCAAGTTTCAAAACATTAAAGGCAACATTGATAGTGCTATTACGCGGTTGTTTTTTGATTCTTTCAAACGATCTCATACTTGCGTACAAATGTGTGACGTACGAGTATAACAAAATGCCCAGTCATACTGACATGTTCGTGGCACATTATCGTTAACATGTTCAGCATTTGAAGCTGGCTATTTAAATTAGGATCCACTCAAATAATGTAATAATAATAATGTATATCATTTTAATGGTGTCAGAGCCACAGACGGGTAGTACTTTCCATATAACATAAACTGTGAGCTGAGCACTTTGTTGTTGTGACATTGTCCTTGTAAGGACTAATAACCCTGATAACAGGGTTATGTAGACACCAACCGACAGTTGAATGTTTCTTCATTCATTAGGTCCCACATAATTTTGCCTGTTAAAGATGCTTTTGGTAAGATTTAAGACCTATTATTTGATTGTAATTTGGTAGAAATGACATAGCAATCAGGGCAATCTCTTCCCTGATTGGTTCAGAAAATCTATCTTGCCTGTCGATGACATGTGCATGAAGGCAACACTTCTCTATTGTAGAACGTAGTGAGGGTGGGACACGAGGGAGATACTTTTGAATCTTGCTGTCTTGTGCTTTTTTCTGCTCTCTCTTTCTTATAACTCTCAAATCTTCTCTAAAGCAGCTTTATACGTTTTCTTTTGGGCGTTTTACTGTTTTTTGTATTTTGGACTCACGTCGTGCTGTGTTCAATTGCACCTCACAGGGTTCTGTTTTGTTGTTGTACTGTGTTGTGTTGTGTAATGGTTCTTATGACTCCTCCACACTGTGTACAGGGCAGGGATGATGCCACTGGGGAGCCTTTGATCCAACATGCTGATGACCGGCCTGAGGCCCTGCAGGCTCGCCTCAGGCACTATAAGGATGTGGCCAAGCCTGTCATAAACTTATACAAGTGAGTCAAGGTTGCAACCTCTCACAGTAGTTACCCAATGATCACAGCACTCTTCCATCAGTCATTTTACAGAACTTCAGTGTCAGAGTGAGCCTCCTACACCAATAATAAGAACACTATTTAACCTGTAATGACGTTGGGCGATTCCCCAAAACCACGAGGTGCTCACGGCAGAAAAAAGCAAGTTGCTCAGCAACACAAAAGCAGTGAGTAAACCACTTGGTTCCCATTAAGTACAATTACAAAATAGCTGTTTAAATACGTTTCATGTGATCATGGAATTTTGAAGATAAAAGAAACTCATTCATGTAGAACGACTTTATTATCATGCACTATCATCGCACTTCACAGATCTACATTTGATAGACACCTCACATGTAGGTTCTCAGAGGCACAAGAACCCCCCCCCCCCCCCCCCCCCCCCCCCCCCCCATTTGAAACAAATCACTTAAGTCTAGGGAAATTGTTAGTGTTTTATGTGTGGAACTTTTGCCTTGTTCTCTCTCCAAGGTCCCAGGGCATCCTGTACCAGTTCTCGGGTACAGACACAGACCGCATCTGGCCCTACATCAGCTCTCTTCTTAGCACTAAGATCCCCACCCAGCCCCTGAACGCCTGCCAGCCCCCCGTTCAAGCCTGACGAGAAGGAAGCACAGGTGGCAGCAAACCCTGAGGGTGGTGCTAGAGGGCAGAAGGTTTACTTTTGCTTTTGACTATTATCAAATACGCAATATCCAACTCCTTTTCAATCCAGTTCTTACTACAAGGCAAGGGCCATGTGTAAGTATTGCAGGCACGTAATGCGTTTTATGGCGCAATTTGATGAGTCGTTTTTTGGTAAAAGTGAAAAGGGAAGCCTCTTGCTAATCCACAGACATGATGATGGCTTCTAAATATCAAGTAAAGGGATCAAAAGAACAGATGATTATACCTCTGTTATTCAAAGTTTCAACCTCATGTATTTTACACCAGAATGGAAATACACGTGGGTTCAAATCCTAATTGAACAAATGAAGATTTATTTATAATTTTCTTAGACAGAAAAAAGTATGAAATATAAAAGTAATGCTCCTGGTGCACCAATATTGATTTATCCTGTTTTCTTCAGTTGAATCTAATCACAAAATTGATTTACATTACCTTTGATCATGACCAAAGAGAGTGGAATTACCAAAGCTGTTAATTAATTGTTTATATAAATAATAGGATTTATCTTTCAACGTGAGTATTATTACTATTGTATTATAGTTATATATATATATATATACGTATATATATAATAAAGTAAGTATCATACTGAATACAAAGTGGATGGTAAAATTCTGAATTTCTGAAGTTGAATACAAAATATAGACATTAATATTACAAAATAATATAGCGCTAGCGCTCTTTTGTTTTACATAGCTAACTTCAATATGGCTGAGAATAACAATTCATCGTGGTGTAATATAAATGTAATCTTTATTGATTTTCTGTAACATATCTTGAACCAAATATGTTTTAGAAGGGCTTTTAGTCTTTAAAGAAAATGGTGGTTCTTGGATTGGCCATATGTGAGGAGCACACGTTTCAGTGATGAAATATTTCCAAATATTCTGCATTAGTCAATACAGGTTTGCTGCAGTGAATTCTTAACACGTAAAATGTGTTATTGCTGTTTCGTGAGTTCGTCTTGTTATGTTTTTCCTTTTAAAAGGCTGCAACATGATATTAGTTGCTAGTTTGGATTTTGAGGTTCTGAAACTTTTGTTGTACCACAGCTGTTTGCAAAAGTCTCCTTAATGAGCTATATGAATGCCATTCATTTCAGTACATTTGTCAAATAATACTAATATTGGTCACTACTACAGATGAGAAATTGTTCCATAATATTTTGGACACGGTGTGTTGCACTCTATCATTGTTACAATGATATGTTGACAGTTGTCCAAACAATTTATCGGCTTGATTTCCCAGATACAAAATACATTAAAAGTGACCAAAGCGAAAATGCATTTTTTTAAAGTTATCTGTCCTTTTAGAAAATCTTTCTGCACACTAATCCTTTCTATCATTTATATATTTTTTTATAAACTTTGGTATACATGTAATCATAATATGGTTCTGAATGTTGCACTATTTACTGACATTCAAGTTGAGCGATGTCTTTTCTACGCAGAACTTTGAAATTGAACGCTTGAATGTCATCGATAATGCTTAAAATGAACAACATGTATATTAAAGTGTTGCCTTTTTAGGGATACAGGGTTAGGGCTTTACTGTTCAGTGCTTACAATTAACCTGCAATACAGTGAGAGTAGTTGATTGATCTCCTGAGTGGCTTGTATGTTGCCACTCAACACAATTGTTGAGCAATACTTTTGTCTTTCTGCCAGCTCTTAAAATCTCTAAACATGCCACATTTCCAATAAAAGCAAGTGTATGCTGACTCAGTTGGGTTGTGTGTTACCTCATACCATTTGAGCTAACATGAACACACACACGCGCAAACACACACACACACACACGCAAACAAGCTGCATGAATACCCACCAAACAATAAAACAGCGGAACTGGTATGTAAAGCCAATACATGGACATGGGGAGGAGTTTCGAAAGGCTGGCACGCAAACGCACAAAGAAGCAACTACGCATGCTCCCTTCCTTGAGAAAACTCGTGTCTTATCTCCAGTTCTCCTTAATCCTCTTCTAACCCCCGTGCTCTGCAAATAAACCCTGCGGGCGTCCTGAAACTCAGATAGAGCCCCCGCTGAATCGCTCAGGGATCACACGCGGCTACCGCTGCTCTGTGTCATGATGTAATTACAACGGTGTTAAATCAGGTAACGTCCATTCCCTTCAATCACAGTTACACATTTCTCGCCCTATGATCTTTAACAAGAGCAAGGAAATACTCCCTGAAAACCCTGTTGGAAAAGAAGGACACCTTGCGGACGTCGGGCAATAACGGACAAATATTCATTAAAGTGTTTATTGAAATCCTTGCATGGGTAGAATTGACACAATTCCATGTTGTTCACAATTGAGTAGCCTTCATCTGAAACCTGATTAAATATCAAATGTGATGCTAATTTTATTTAATACATAAAACCACTGGGTTAATAGAGGTTATAATATATTTGTAAGACTATTTGTGAAGATATTAAGACTAAATTGCTGTAATGTAGTCTTATCAGAATATGTAACAATTATTTTACAGTATACTGTTTACTGTCAAAGGCATATAAGCTGCTGCACATTAAATGTCTGTCATCAATATTTCCATTCCAATCCGTCGGCTCTTATTGGCGAAGAAAGGCCTACAAATCCATCTTGTAGGATTCATTTACGAGCGCGTAGGGGCGCAGTTTCCACTGTAACGATACATCCAGCAGCACCTCCAATAGACAGGTTCATGCACAACGTCTATGGATCTGAGGACCGTCGCCTGATACCTTATTTAGGAAGCCTCTGTCAAAATGTCATGATGCGATGCTGCTGCAGCCCTGGACTGTAGGCCTATTTTTTTTTTTTACGTTTTTTCCCCTATTGCATTCAGAGTCAACACATCAGGGGATTTAACGGTTTGACCTTTGACTGACTTCTGCGAATGACAAACGAAAGGTCGGTGTTTTTGAACGCAGCTGGGGTCCAGATCGCATCTTTACCGCGGGAGGAAACTGGGCTTCTCGGGGATCATGATAGAAAGCGCTGTTGAAGGTACGATCGGCGGAATGTTGTTACCACCGTTGAAGAGCTCACGACACGGTGTTTTCTGTTGAATTTCCGCGTTTTACCACTCAACAAGAAACATTCAGCGAAAGCGGCAGTTAGCGGATATTGAAACGTCGTGATATCATGTGGTGTAGACCAAATGTTTGTTACATAATGATAATTTAACCCCCTGTAGCCTACATATCTGATGGTCCCCGTGGTGAAACTGTGGGTGGCAGAGATGCTAAACGAAACAAATGGGTTTCAAATCGAGGTACAAGCCATTTAATTACACGGGGAAACATATTGGATAGACTACTTGGCAGCGGGCCCACCTTTACGCGAGCTGCGTAATGTTTGAATGAAAACAGCACGCCGAAGCATCATCCACGACATCATTTTGTTTTCGAGGGCTTTTGTTGATGTTTTAAAGTGAGAGGCTGTGATGGGTCTTGGCTATGCGTCTCCACAATGACTACAAGACAACGCTCAACACAGCATAAATGCGGCTCTATGTCTATGAGAGCTTTACTGGATTAGGTCTATACTATCTTTCTAGTAATTCCTGTTGATGGACAAGCGTATCCTCCCATAACGTGGGAAACTCGACTCAAGGCTCCATATTCAGGCCTATTGGAATGAAACGCTGCGTCTTTTTAAATGATTACAAAACGATTATCACGACGCATTCACATTTCTTTAAATTGTCTTCCGCCTACAGGGATTTCTGTTAAAATGTGCAACGTTTTCCTCTGTGCTGAGGAGATCTCCCTCATCGTCAGCTGACGGCGATGTCGCGTCTCTTTGGTCCAATACCGAGCGGTATATATCCAAGGGTCCGAACGTACGTAGCTTGTAGTAGGCAGCAGAGCGGTAGGCAGTTACCTGTGATTTGTACGTGACGGTGAAAGGCACCGCCCACTGTAAGTTGTTGTGATCGGTGATTGGTGGTAACGGAGAGAGGCAGTGCCCACTGTACGTTCGGACCCTTTGATCAAGAGCAACTATTCCGCACTGTCACCGTCATCACCGCTAGCGTCACGTCACATGATCCAACTAACAACACTTGACATTCGGATCAATTTATTAGTCAGATCTTTTTTCATCTGTCTGTATTATTCGATACATTATACAACGGCGCACATGGCCTATTGTCACCCTACTGAACAGCAATGAATTTAACACTGAGGTCATCAAAGCAGAAAAACACTGGATTATATTATATATTGGCCAGTCAACCCAAACGGATCTCAGTGTTAAGGTTTAAATATATATAAACTTATTATAATCATTAACCCCTCAGCGACCAGAATATCCTCCTCATTTGGGCTGTGTACGATTATAGATCATTACCAACATCACGAGGCCATTGCCAACATTCTCTTGTTTGTGGACAGGCTTCGTGAGCTTTCCTTAGAAGTAACCTGAACATCTTAGCACAACACGACACATAGTCACAAACCTTATTGGGTACAATTATTTTACTCAGACACCAAAAAGGTCCAGGGTTAGGGTGGCATGCTGCATCCGGGTATAGGAAGGGACTTTACTTTCCATTCTCTTGTCCCAGATTCTTTAAAAAGAGGTTTCCTGGGTTCTGGTCCCCCGTTCAGAAACCACGCAGAATCTCCATTACCAGGGGAGACAGCAGGAAGGCTACCCCCCCCCCCCCCCCCGGGGGGGGGGGGGGGGGGGGGGGGGGGGGGGTTAAAGATTTAGATTTAATCTTGTATTTGGATGTTTCCTTTAACATGAATATAAATGCATGATTCGGCAGGTAGGTCTTTCTGAAACGTGATAATTAAGTCCTAGTTTGTTATTATGAAGCATAGATAGACCTACTAGATTGTTTATTACACCTAAAAGAAAGCATGTTGGTGAGCCATTGACCAAAGGTGGCTAAAATTCCACCGAAGACACATTTGTAACCGCAAATATGAATGGTTCCAAATTCCAATATCCAGCCACAGTAGTCTAAATGCAGCCCGGAGGACAGCGACTTCTAGCGCCTTGGCTAGAGGAAACACGAGAGAGGGTGAGGGAGGGAGGGAGGGAGGGAGGGAGGGAGGGAGAGAGAGAGAGAGAGAGAGAGAGAGAGAGAGAGAGAGAGAGAGAGAGAGAGAGAGAGAGAGAGAGAGAGAGAGAGACTACGCCAAGACAGACACCCGGTAGAAATGTTCTCCCTTTAGAGAGCAGAGGGGGGTTGTCTTTGGGATATGTGGTGCCGCCAGTCAATGCATTAACAGTCAGTCGATTTTTCAGTCATCATTTCATCTTCGGTAATGAGCTTGCTGAGCGGCTATAAGAAAAAGACCAGTTATGATGGCTATGAATCTTTGCAGTTGGTCGATAGCGGCGGGGATAGCTTCAATTTCGGAGGGCGAGGGAGCAGCAGCCACACACTCGGCAGCTCGTTAGCAGCTAGCCTCGGACCGAAGGGGAGCCCGCTGCGGGAGCACGACTGCAGCACCATGGACAGCTCAGGTAAGACAACACGGCAGCTAGCGCATAACCTCGTTCCCAGGCGTTCTCGCCTCACGAAGGAACGCCTGGAACGGGATGCTGCAAATGAGCGTTAATGGGGAGAGAGAGGGCGGGACTTTCAGTTACAAAGCTTTAGCGGTGAGAAGCGATGGAGAGGGAGGGACTTCTGACAGAGGAATAACCGTTTCTGTTACGTGTGTCGGGTATTGCTTTGTAAAATCGTCGTCCATACTCCATATTTTCTCTCCTTGTTGTTGTTGTTATTCTTGTCATTTTCTTATTATTCTCGCTCAGGGGACTGTTAACTGGCGCACACAGCTCATAGGAAGTAAGAGAGCGGACGTTGTGCTGCGGTAGACTGGGATAACGCTATTATACGAGATCCTCTCTCAGTCTAGCTAGCACAGCGCCACTAGAAGCGGCTCACTGCGTCGTCATGGGCAATGTATGTCGAATAAATGTGAAATGTCCGTTGCATTTGTTGTACAAGAAAATATCCACATTTCGGTCATACTAGTAATAAACCTTAAATAAAATCTTTCGTGTAGGCTATGCATGTGAATTCCGTTGGCCCATTCATGTCAACGCTACAAAACATAGGCTAGCATACAGTCCAAACGTGAAACGTGATAGCTCCTTTATAATAAGCCACAACCATAGGCTACATATAATATTTGCATTTTATGCATTTTGCACGTTTGCACAGGCCTACTGTGTGAAATAGCCTAACAATTGGTTACCGATAGTTCAAATAGAGTAGGCCTATCTATCTATTTGGATGTCACGAAGTTGGTTCTGTGTAAGGTGTCATTAAAACAAAGGCCCGTATACAATCCTCAGCTTGTTAAATAGCCTATATCCTTGCCTCATTATTTGATCCTAAAACAGATAATAAATATGCAGCCTACCCTAACTTTCATGGTCATAGCCCACTGATGATTCAGCTCTGTGGTTTTGCTAGAACAACAAAAACATGCAATAAAATAACATTATTATTTGTCATAACAGTTAAAAAAAGAGTTAATGATCCGCACGTTTTTTTTCAGTGCGATATATACAGTGCACTCTGATAATTGTAAGTAAGAGTTGTGTATTTTTTGTGTTTTTAGCTTGGCAGCTATATAACATATTGCCCTATGCCCAGTTTGTTATGACCCCCAACAGTGTTTCTGTGCTTGACTAGCTAGCTTATGGAGTTTTTGTTTAGTGTGTGTATCCGTGCCGGCATGTGTGTCCATCCGTCTCATTCACAGAGAGACGGATGTTGAGGCACAAAGGTTGGGACTCTGAAGGGTAGGGGGCACACTCAAACACAAACCATTGATTTATTTGGCAGAGGCTAGGGGTGTCCCTGTTGATGAGGTCATCCTGCCCCCACTTCCCTTTCTCATCTTTCTCTCTCCCTCTCATCTCTCTTTGTCATCTCTCTGTCATCTCCCTCTCATCTCTCTCACCTCTCTCTCGCTCATCTCGCTCTCATCTCTCTTTCTCTTATCTACTTTGCTTTATCTTTTTTCCCCACCTTACTTTTGGTCTTTCTCTCTCATCTCTCTGTCTCTTGTGGCAGTAGTTAACATAATGTTTAGGCTGTGTTGAATCTTACAGGCATCATACTAGCAGGGCCTGCTTACCTTAGCCTCCTTTCTTACTGTTGTGCTCACTCCCACATCCATCTGGCCGCACACAGGCAATTTGCATCTAGAAAGCACACGGAAAGGCAGTCAGAGAAGAAATTGAAACAGACAAGTAAGACCACAAATGATAAAAGCCATAATCTTTTGAAATGGTCAGCAGGAGTTTTTCGGCAGGGCTATAAGGATAAATCGACAGAATATCTTCAGTAGTCATGAATGATATTCATGAATTATTTTATACATATACGATTGTATTCAGCTTGGCACACTGACCACTATATCACACTAGGCCTGGGGACCACTCAGTAAATGATGACATCATCATACACTCTTCTCTCATCAATAGAGTCCAGTAAATTAACATCATAACACTGGCTCCAAACTAGTTTCTCACCTAGCCATCCCATTGTAATGGAGTATGATGAGTACGGATCAGGGCTTTTCCATCCTTCATCAATGATCTCTCGTGTATTACATTGTGTTAGTCTTTTTTGATAAAGGGTTTTGATGTGTAGGGTAGATGGGAAGAATCAGGGGGAAAGTGTGTGTCGCGGGAGACTTTAGTATCGATAGTTTTTATAGCAACAAAGTAGCCTACTTCAATCTGTATTACCCCCTTTTTGCATCTCTGATACCTGATCGCTGGTGTCAGACTGGCTAATTCAGTTTTTCGCTGAGTTTTGCAGCCCTCAATCTAAACACGTGTTTCCAGCAATCTACACCACAGCAGGCCACGTGCCCTAGTCACGCATTAAGAGATTGATAATAAAGGGATTCAAATAGCTCAAGTGTAAATAATGCTGTGATTATCATGGCCAATGCCATTCTATTTATTTTGGTCTGGGGTTTTGGAGTCTGTATAAGAGAGATCGTTACGATCAAGGAAACGTTAGAGTCTTAATGTTGGGCTGAAGAGCGACTGGAATTCATTACTGCAACTTTGCAGACATTGATAACTTGGCTATAAGGATATAAGATATATGGAGGAAGAGTTGTGACTGCTGCATGCAAGGCACATAAGAGATGGCAAAGATTGCTGTCTCAGATGTTAGATATGGTCCTTCTCCAGGGCACGAGCACACACACACCCACACACATGCACACCCACGCACACACACACAAAAACACAGCCACACAATTGTGTGGTGTGTGTGTGTGTGTGTGTTTCCGCTCTGGACCGACTATAACAGGCCCTCCGTCCCCAGATATGGACGCCAACTACGGTGGCGGTCTGCTGGACATGGTGAAGGGCGGTGCCGGGAAGTTCTTCAGCAACTTCAAAGACAACCTGAAGGACACACTCAAGGACACCTCCACCAAGGTCATGCACCAGGTCGCCACGTGAGTCCAGCCGGTCTTCTCCCACAGGGCACTAGAGAGACATGATCAGGTTGAATTATACTTCTGCGTCAAAGAGCTGCCATGGGTGCGGCCTGTGGATCCCTACGCCGGTGCTTGTATGTATGGTTCCACGTTACGACGTGTAGTTACATTTTTGGAGAGGTGCACGTGATGGCGGACACTTTTGGTAACCTAGAGACACACGGTGTACCCTTGGCGGCTATTCTACACAGAAGTATAACTTAAGGTTTATGTATACTCCGACAATGACACAGAGGACATGAAGGAATGATTTGTAGCAGCTCCATAGTGCTTTGCGCCCCCCCTGGAAGTGGAGTTCAAACTCCACACTGAGCCGTTGCCCTAAATAAGGCTTGATATGTCCTTCAGAGTGCAGAATAAGGTATTAGTGAGTCACCCAGGTAGTTTATTTGGCCCTTGAGTTTCATTATGATTATTAACAGGTAATCAGGAGGGCAGAATGTTCTTGCTTTAGTTTAATCCCACGGCAAACTTGTAATGCTAAATCAGTTCAGTGTGAATCCCAACAGGGCCTTGTCCTGAACAAAACTTCACCTGGGACAACAGATACTGTTGTACCACATCCTTTTAGACGTCTCTTATTGGTTATTCACACGTCTAATTTAAAAAGTAGAATGACCTACTTTGATGACTTTGCATTCGGAACAAAACCGAACGAGGAGAGGAACAAAAAGTACAACAAACACATTTTAAATAAATGACTAGTAAATATTGTTATAAAGCTATAAAAGCAAAAGTGGAAGAATGTATAAAGGAAAGTAATGGATAGAGAAAATATTGAGGGAGTTCACAGAGTCTGGTAGGGACTGTCTGATTTGTGCGCAGGCGTCTGCATGGGGCAGCATAAAGAGGTCCTCTGTATTGTAAGAAACACATACTCACAGACACAAAGGCACACACACACATGCATGCTAGCAAACAAATATGCACACACACACACACACACACACACACACACACACACACACACACACACACACACACACACACACACACACACACACACACAGTCTCTCAGTGAGTCTGAACAGGATTATTCCGACATTCTGCCCACATTAGATATTTACCCCAGTCAGCTTTCTGGTATTTGGCCTGTTGTGTTCTGATCTCCTCTCTTCTTTTTGCTTCCTCACCTTATCACCTCTCTTACCCTCCTTTTCTGTCTTTCGCTCCTTTTCCTTGCTGAATTATTAATGAGTGCTCATTGTACCAAATAACCTGTGCGCTGGTGTGTATACAGGCCGATTTATTTCACTGTGTGTGTCTGCTGGCTGTGCTACTGCTGTCTTTACATATGCAAATGCATTCACGCCTGTGTTTCTATTCCTATATCCATCTACGGAAGAGAAAGTGTGTATCTCTGTGTGCGAGTGTGTGTGTGTGTGTGTGTCTGTCTGTGTGTGCGCTTGTTTATATGTATCATATCTATAATAAATAAATATATCGCTGTCATACACAAATTGCTGCTGAATAACGTGAATCGGGGCAGATTCTCTAGTCTTGTACCTCTAGTTCTTAACAAGGTGAGGGCACATTGTAAGCCAACATGGGCCTCTAATAGTTACTTCTGTGAGTGTGGGGGACAGGCCTGTAGAAAACTAGCTGGTCTGGGAACCTAGTTATCATTTGACCCAAGTATAAGGAGCCTGGGTTGTGTCATACATGTTGCAATGTTATTTTTTGGTTTGAGGTAATATTGTTTCAGACTATTCCAGTACATCACTTCAGGGATAGCTGTCATGCATGATTTCAAATGTTCACATTTGCAACAAAGAACTGTGTCCATGATGCCAGCTTATCATAAAGATAGACATAGAATTAGCTTCTGAGGTCAAGTCAAACCATTAGTAATGCTGTAATGGTTTACCTAACGGTCACTTTTAGGCAACGTTTTATAGGTGTCATTCACTCTATAGGATCTATTCATGAGTGTTCAACCATGTGTTCAACCAGGCCTATCTAGCTCTACTTAAGCTTAATTAAATTGGGCTGCAGGTTGTTATTGGGCAGATTCGGTCTCAGTCAAAGAAAAGACTGCCACTAAATAATTGAGAAACAAGGCCTCTAGTTTGTTTACCTGCCGATGATGAGCGCTCTCAGTGAAAGCAGGGCTGGCATGGTAGTGTGTGTGGGACAGACACAAGGCCCGAGGTGGTGGAGTCTGGGTGGCTGGGGGACAGACAGACTGGGTGGCTGGGGGACAGACAGTCTGGGTGGCTGGGGGACAGACAGAATTGGTGGCTGGGGGACACACTGGGTGGCTGGGGGACAAACAGTCAGGGTGACTGGGGGACTGACAGACTGGTTGGGTCGGGGCACAGACAGACTGGGGGACAGACTGGGTGGCTGGGGGACAGACTGGCTGGCTGGCGGATTGACAGACTGGGTGGCTTGGGGACAGATAGACTGAATGACTGGGGGACAGACAGACTGGGTGTCAGGGGGACAGACTGGGTGGCTGGGGGACAGACTGGATGGCTGGGGGACAGACAGTCTGGGTTGCTGGGGGACATACAGGCTGGGTGGCTGGGCCTGAGCTCTCCGTCGTGTGAAAGGCTTCGTTTGCCTGCTCTCAGTGGCAAAGATTTGCCATGTTAGACACCCCCCCCCCTCCCTCTTCCTTCCTCCAAATGGCATCCACCCTCTCTTCATCTGTTTCTCTCTCTCTCTCTCTCTCTCTCTCTCTCTCTCTCTCTCTCTCTCTCTCTCTCTCTCTCTCTCTCTCTCTCTCTCTCTCTCTCTCTCTCTCTCTCTCTCTCTCTCTCTCTCTCTCTCTCTCTCTCTCTTTCTCTGGGCCTCTGTCTCTGTCTCTTTTGCTCCCACTCTCTCAAAGACAGAATGGAACTCTGTGCTTCTTGTTTTCATTCATCCAGGCATTTCAAATCCAATTATTGGTGTCATTCCGATGAAATGGCTGTGGATAATTTGAGTGACTCGAGTCACAAAAACATCGGATGAATGAGATGGACTAAAGACGGTCTTCGCTTTAGAATGATTCCCTTTAATTGAAGCACGTTTTTATAGAGAGAAGAAGAAGATTGATTAGCTCCTGGAAGATCAGCTGGCTGAGGTCGCAGGTGTGCTTGAAGGACCTGTGTGTGTGTGTACACACGTGTGTGAGTGTGTGGTTGCGCGTGTGTGTTTGTGTGTGTGTGTGTGTGAGTTTGTGTGTGTGTGTGTGTGTGTGTGTGAGTGTGTGTGCATGCTTGTGTGTGCATGTGTGCATGTGTGTGTGTTTGTGTAGAATGAGAGGTTCCTTTTATCAACAGTATAAACTTTTGATTAGTGCCAAGGGGGAAGCGTCTCAACATTTCGCCATATCTTAGATCAGGTTTAATACCAGATTTTTATATATTTAAGGAGCAGCCTTCTATTCCAGGCTCAGTATTTTGAAGGCAATGTTTTTTTAAATAGTGGCAATGCGACACGTTTCTTCTCCAGTTGCCCGTATTGGAATGGGTAATGTTTGGAATTTCCTGCAGTTATCAAGCAAACCTATTTACTAATGCAGGATCAGAGAGCAGAGGACACTGTTACAATAATTCATAATTGCTTTAAAACTGTAACCACTAGCACATTTTCATACAGTCCATTGTTCGTTACACACAGTCGTCACCGTCTTTTGAAGCTGACACCTGTCGCAGCTCTTTCCAGAAATAGCTCTAGCAGGCCATCTATCAGGAATATAGGTTGTTAATTGACTGCCTTCTGCGTTATCCTAACAGTACTAGATGTGAATGGGGCCATTTGACCAGTTCCTCCTATACAAGGCAGGGTTACATATGCAATCCAATTACATGCAGGTGTTCAAAAGCCTCGTTATGTAAGTGTGTGTAACCCTGAGTTGTCAGGACCTTGCACCCAGTAATGACAACACAGCAACAAGGGATTTAACAAGATCCCAGCCCTGTCCCCCTTTAAATTACTTCATTACCAGGGGTTTACCACCCACTACTACTACTGTAGCTTCGCCCACTTCCCCTGATCTCCACACCTCCTGTCTCGTAACCCGTGGCGTAGGGATTCTATTCACCATCAACTGCAAGGAAAACAAAGAAAGCTGTGCACCAAGTCACTATTTATCTGATGTCAATAATCTCAATCATTCTTCATGTGCTTCACAGGTACACAAAAGGGGAGCTGGATATTGCTTACATCACGTCACGAATCATAGGTAAATACATGTGCAGCAAGCAAGCAATCACTTGCCTACTTATTATGAAGCCATAACAATAAAGTTCCGTCCTGGTGTGGTGTGACCAGAAGACGACTTAAAACACAGACTAGGGCTCAAACTAAGCAATTGTTTCATAGTCAATTCATCTAACAGTAGTTATTTCAATGAATCTATTAATTATTTAGTCTCAAAAATGTAATATATAATAGCATATATAATACCTTCACAAGCTACAAGAGTCCAATGTGATGTCATGAATTTGCTTGCTTTATCTGACAAGCAGCCAAGAAAACTAAAGTAATCATTTTGTAACGATTGTTGAATCAAAAACTTCTGAGGCATTAAGCAGCCAATGTTATCATGCTTTATGAAAACTACATGGAAATCATTCATTCATTTCACAAGTGTTTCTCACAGGTAGATTACAGAACTGATGTGGGAACTGTTATGTATAATTAATTAGTTCAATACAAGAGGGATATATTGGATGGCTACAGCAGAGGTATGGTACAAATACATTGAAGTATGTTAGGTAAACCCCTGTACAACCAGGGGAACTGAGCAGTCGGGACAGTCGTCAAGGTTTAAGGGAAGAAAATGAGCAAGTGCTAGGGTTGTTGCAAACAATGTTAAAACCCACGTCAAACTTGCTTGAGCTAGGGTGCCCAGCCAATAGAAAACCAACCACTCTGGAAAAGCTTTTTTAGCTGAAAGTAACAGACTTCTTGTATTTTACAGAGAATTTTCCCGCGTTCAACAACTTCCTACATTTTAGTCAAAGATAACACAAAATGTTCACTAACACATTGCTAGACCTAAACGGAACCATTTCAACCTGACAAAAAAGATTTTGGAGTTTACTTGCACTTTGAAAATAAACACAAATGATCAAATGCTTTTGTCTGTGTTTTAATCAGTGTGACGTTATTCATGCTTGGACTATTTCAAATAAAACATTTAGACACATCTTGTTCTCCTGCTTTAGTGATGACCTACCCAGCCGAGTCAGCACAGATTGGCTATCAGAACCACGTGGAAGACATCCGCTCCTTCTTAGACAGTCGCCATGCCGACCACTACACCGTCTTCAACCTATCGCAGCGCAACTACCGTGGAGCCAAGTTCTCCAACCGGGTGAGTGAGATGGTACCGGACGGAGGTTCACTGGGTCTCCCTAGCTGAGCAATTTCAGAACTTTCTTGATGCAGATGTGCAGAAGATTCTTCTGAATAGTCTGAACGTTTAAATGAATAGTGGAGCTATTTCGTATGATACTTTTTGTATTTCGTATCCGATATATATTAACTGTGTAATGTGTGTAAAAACAACGTAGGTTCATCCGAAACAATGGATTAGTGTTAAACGACAATGCCACATACTATATGCGTTACTGTGTTTCCTTCATGAACCACACAAGCGACCGATGCAACATCATGTCCCCCTCATTACGCCCTAAGACCCATGGCTCTCTCCTCTCTCCCATCATTTGACCTAATCTGCCCGCTCATCAAACCCCTGCTGCCAAACAATGTTCGACAGCAGCTGTCACTCAGACGGTCGGTCACGTGTAAAGAGTGCAGTATGAAATCTGCTGTCCTGTGAGGTGTCAGTGTTCATATCAACCATCGTGTTAAAACGTCATTATAAAGTGCAGCATTAGGGTCAGGACAACGAGAAGTTATCTAAGATCTATGATCTATGTATCTCTGAACATGTTGGAGTGGGCAGGACCTACAGGCCCGAGTGGCAGCAGATATAGCCGCTGCAGGACAGATGGCGTGTTCTGGTGTTCAGTGAGGTCCACACCGCCCCCCTGTCTGAGTTATTGTTATGAGCTAACGCATGAGTCATCCTGCTAACTGCCGTGTTGCTCCGCCAGCAGTCCCCCCCACCCCTCCTCTCCTCCCTTTTCTGCTTGCATTTGGCTTGTTTTCATTCCCTTCCTCTTTTGTACTTTCCTTTCTTCCTCGCTTCCTTCCTTGACATTGTGTTCTCACCCTCTCATTTGTTCCGTTCACTTCTCCCTTTCCCCCTCCCCTCTCTGTATCCTTTGTATTTTTGTCTAACTCCCTCTCTCTTTTCTCTATACCCTCCGCCCTCCTCCTTCCTTTTTTATAATGTACCTCTCTCTCTCCCCAGGTTTCAGAGTGTAACTGGCCGTCTCGGCAGGCACCGAGCCTACACAACCTGTTTGCCGTGTGTAAAAACATGCACAACTGGCTCAAGCAGAACCCCAAAAACGTGTGTGTCATCACCTGCTCGGTAAGAGGTGACCCCTCCCCCCCACACACACACCCCTCCCCTCCCCGCCCCACACCTTACTTACCTACTACACAAAATAATGGTCTTGCAAGCCATCTGCTTTCGACCATGTGCTAAACCTTTTTGCTGCAGATCCATAAGGTTAACTTAAAGAGAAACTACAAAGGACATTCACTTTTACTGATACCTGACATTTGCATGTTTGTGGGTCTATGCAGGTACAGGATGGTCGTGCCTCTGTTTGTTGAAAGCATGAGGGTACATGCACACATCTGAATAGGAGTGCAAGCTCTCTGTGCCTCTGCACAAGCCTCTGTGCAGGCTTTGTTTCCAAAATGGAAACACATGTTGGAGTTCTCCAGCCGTTCCCATGCCCTCTGATTCAGCTTAATGCTGCTTTGTGGCTGCTTGTCTCTGGATCTGCTGGGTCAACAGCCAGGCAGGCACTGAAGCAACATGTGTGTTTGGGGGAAGATAAAACGTACATGTTTATATAAAAATACAGAAAAAAAAGAAAATAATATACATATTTATATTTAATGTTGAATGTTTATGACATGGTAGAAAGTAGAACAGCAGAATCTGAAAAGCATTTTAATTGTTGTGTTATTTGTTCTGTATGCCTATTGTATATCTACCCTACTCTGGCTGTGGTTTACTCGTCGTTTGGCAGAAGTTACTGTTTTAAGTTCCACCAAAGCACGTCCTGATGGATTGTTGTTGCAGGACATTTTCCTCTCTCCCAGGAACTTTGGATATGCCTTTTATTCCGTTTATTTATATGGGTGGATTTGGAAAAAAAAGAACAAGCATATGCGCAATTCTGTTTAGCAGGACAGCAGGATAAAAGCCGTTAAGAGAAACCTTTACGGACTTTATACCCGCTTTAAACCATGAGCATTGGATCTAGGGCCTTAAAGCCCAAAGCATGCTCGTGTTGGGACAGGTGCAAAATAATATTTTGGAATTCTTGATCCCGAAATAGGTTTGAGTCCTATATGAACGAAGCGAGCGAACTATACAGCCCTGCTACATTAGCGCTCCATGTGCTTTGCTCCGTTGAAACAATGTGAATCAATTTTTTTTGGGTCGCTCTACGAATATGAAGCGAAATTCGCGCTCTTGTGTGCTTTGGGCTGTACTCTTACTAGCGCTATGACACGTATATTTACAGTGTTATGGATGAAGTTAACACCCGGTGCTCTTACTCTCTCTCCCCTGGTGTGTAGGATGGCCATGCCCCCTCTGGTGTGCTGGTGTGCGCCATGTTCTGCTTCTGTCACCTCTTCGCTAACCCGGTGCCTGCCATGCAGCTCCTCAGCGCCAAGAGACCAGGCTCTGGACTCTGGCCCTCCCACCGCAGGTCAGAACCACCCCGCAACACCCTCCACGCACCCTCAGGTGGCGCTGTCTCAGTGTGTGTGTGTGTGTGTGTGTGTGTGTGTGTGTGTGTGTGTGTGTGTGTGTGTGTGTGTGTAGGGGGGCGGGGATGTGTGTGTGGCTGGGTGGGTGTAAGAGAGACAGACAAGAAAAGAAGACTAACACATGACATTGCATGAGAGAGATGGAAACAGGGAGAGAGAGAGAGAGAGAGAAAGAGAGAGAGAGAGAGAGAGTCATTATGGTAGTGATCTTGCCATCATGACGTATTTGAGGAATTTTCTGACTTTCTGATTGACTTCGGTAATCAATCCTTATTTTGTCTTCTTTCAAATACAAAACACCATTCTATATAAAGATAGAATAGATAAAGAGGCCAATACACAGCCTTACGGTATATTATATATATATACCTTGAGGCTGTGTGTTGGCCTCTCTCTCTCTCTCTCTCTCTCTCTCTCTCTCTCTCTCTCTCTCTCTCTCTCTCTCTCTCTCTCTCTGTGTATATATATATATATATATATATATATATATATATATATATATATATATGTAGCTATAGATAAATGTTCTCTGGGCCATGCCGACAGAGGCATTAACCTATCTCCCCTTAACATTTTCTTTTTTTTATTGAATCGTGTTTTCTTTTTAACTTTCTCTTCTCCCAATAACAACACACAGGGAGGGAGTTGTCGTGTAGAGTGAACAGCTGTGTGTAAGTCAGTCAGATCAACCACTCTACCAGCCTACGCTCTAGCCCTGAGCAATGAGTGAAGGGTTCGTTGTCAGCGTCATAACTCCAGTCCATTAGCTGATAGCTCTGTTACTTAGAACAGATTAACATCATGTTTTACTGTTGCTAATCAGTCAATGTGGCTGGCCCAATCCCAGCCAGCTAAGCCCTCTACAATATTTTCCGTCTGTATTGTGCTGTTGTTATTATGGGGCACAATAAAATACTTATTGGCATGCTACAGTCTGTTTTGTATTAGTATTCAGTCATCCCCTATGACCACTAAGGTCTTGTATATAGGTTTCTATACAATGTCCCTTTAGTGTTTTATATAAACTAAATAATATACTATATGTCTTAATTATTATGTCATTCAGAGGAAATCTTTGTCCAAAGCGCCTTCAGGCAGGCTGTGGATACAAGGGATCCAACCCAGAACCTTTCGGCAGGGAGCTGAACACACTAAACACCATCCTGCCAAAGGTCACATTTGAACCACAGACAATGTCGTCTTTGTCATCCACCAGAGTGAATAAAGTTAGAGCAACAGTGCAAGGATTTGGATGACAGACCCAGAGGGCCAACATCCAAATGAGTAAACTGTGCAGTAATGAAGCAACACAGCTTTTGGCACCATATCAAAATAAAAGCTTAATCATGAGGACTTTCTGGACAGGACAGTGAGGAGACACAGGGAAGTGGGTTGAAAGAGAAAGGGAATGGCATTTAGTAGGGCTGCACAAATAGTTGCATTTTAATCAAAATCAGGATTTTGATTAGCAATAAGCTCATCGTGACAGGTGGCATAAATCTGTAAAAGAAAAGAAGAAAGAAATTATAAAAACATAAATGCGTTTGATTTTGAGCAAATTAAAATCGAATTACAAACCATTACAAATCAGCTATTGCTTTAATATTATTGTTTCATATACAGTACAGTACGCACCCCATAATACCAATTTAATCAATAATCTGTTAATCGCACATGGTTAGCATACTAGCGGGGCAAGTCACCATCTTCATGAAGACTTCAGGTTCAAGTGATTCATTGCAGTGTTTTATTTTAAGTGGCCAAATAATGTTAACATTGAACCCTGACTTGTAAGGCCTTAGCCACATGCCATCAACTTTGAAATAACCAAACCATCAATCGCCCCACCCTGGTTCTCCCCTGGGTGCAGGTACATCGGCTATGTGTGTAGCATGGTGTCTGAGAGGCCCAGCCTGCCACACTCCAAGCCCCTGGTGATCAAGGCCCTGACCATGAGCCCCGTGCCCTGCTTCAACAAGCAGCGCAGCGGCTGCCGGCCCTTCTGCGACGTCCTCATCGGAGAGACCAAGATCTTCAGCACGGCACAGGACTATGAGAGGATGAGGTACACGCACGCAAACACACACACACACACACACAGATGGATGCATGTATGCACGCACACACACACACACACACACAAACACAGATTACTCACACACACGCACAGATGCACACGCACACATATGCACACAAACAATTACAAACACACACCACACAATTAGAAACACACAAATAGAAACAAATAGGAATAGGAATAACATATGCTGTATATATCGACAAAATAAACAGCATGTCGCCTCATTTATTGTCCTTTATTTTCTCTACAATTCTACAATTCTATTACATCCTGTATTTATCCTTCTCCCTACCTATCTACCCACTCCTGTATTTATCCTTCTCCTTACCTATCTACCCACTCCTGTATTTATCCTCCTCCCTACCTATCTACCCACTCCTGTATTTATCTTTCTCCCCCATCCCTCTGTCTGTTTGTCTGTCTGTCCGTCCCTCCCCCTGTTTTCCAGGGAGTACCGTGTACAGGATGGGAAGGTGGTGTTCCCCCTGGGCGTGAGTGCCCAGGGGGACGTGGTGATCTCCCTCTACCACATGAGGTCCACCATCGGGGGCCGCCTGCAGGCCAAGGTACCAAGGCCAGCTGGGTACCGCTGGGTTCCATCACAGGGAGTGCAGCTGTAGAAGCTCAGGGTGCCATAGTGTGTTTAGTGGTCAACACAAAGTTTTCCTATGGAGTTAAGCATTGAAGCCCAAACTAGCGCTCTGATTCTCCACCTTGGGTGCTGTGCATAAAGTTCAAACTATTTCAATCAGATCGTAGCTTTGTTTGACGTTCTACAACCAACGTAATCTAAACGCCAACAGCTTTCTTCAGTTCTAAACCTGATGTTTCCATGGTTTCATGGAAGTAAACAGTGTTGAACTACCATCTGTTGGCGGGCTACATTCTGAACGCCCAACCTAGTGTTACGATTGAACAGGGGGACCCAAGAGCAGACACAGACAAAGCAGGTTGGATGAAAACCAGAGGTTTATTGCAGGAAGTATGAGGGCAGTAGGTGAAAGAACAGAAGGTGGACAGGCAGGGACGGATGACGGAGCAGGGCTGAGTTGGAGGACGAAAGAGATGGATGGGCAGGCAGGCAGATGAGCGCGCAGGTGGGAAGGCAGACAGGTAGGCAGGTGAGTTGGCGATCCTGGAGCGAAAAGAACACGGAGTTCAAACACACAAAAAACATGGAACGCGAAACGTATGTGGAAATACGAATTTCAGAAATTGTTATCTACCACTGTAGTTTAAACAACGATCTGGCAATGAGTGGGTGAAGAGCTGGGGTTTAAATGCAGAAGAGTTGATGAGCCGGAGATGGATGACAGGTGTGCATAATGGAGCAGGTGAACAGCAGGGAACAATCAATGAACTGCCTCGCCCATTGTACCAACACACAAACACCATGAGGGAGAGACAAAGTGAAGGAACACTGTGTGACGGCCATGGCCGTAACATCTAGGTGTTGAGCAGGGGGGGAAAAGCAGCAAAGCCATCGTTGACTGAATGTCAGCACTATTCTCCTGTAATCATCGTTCATATACTACCTCATATGTAGCATATATAATATGTAGCATACAGTATTAAAAGACCTAGAAAAACTCTTTGACCAAAGATCAGTGGAGAGTGACGATAAACCAATGATTCTGTTGGATTTGTAAATGTGATGCATTTTAAGATGCTGTGACACTTAATGCAATACAATACCACATATAAATCTATCATACGACAACTCACAACTTGTGAGTGAGATATAAGTGTAATGTATCCTCTGTTCTCAGGTGTCCAACACCCAGATATTCCAGATGCAGTTCCACACCGGCTTCATAGCCCCCGGCAGCACCATGTTGAAGTTCAACAAGTAATTATAATATCAATATCACATGACATAATAACATAATATAGTTACCAATAATATAGTTACCCATGTGATGCAAAAGTATTTCTTAACGTTTACAGTTACCAGTTGATTCACTTTTGAATCAACTGCCTTTGAAACCAATCCAGAACATTAGCCTAATTAGAAGTGGTGTGTGAGCTGTTGTTTTGTCTCTCTGTTTTCTCTCACTCTCGCTCGCCTCGCTCTCTCCCTTATGTGTGCTCTCTCTCTCATCACACTCACACTCTCTCTCACTCACACTCTCTCTCTCTCTCATGCTCTCTCTCGCTCTCACTCACTCACTCTCTCTCTCTTTCTCTCTCTATCTCTCTCACTTTCTCTTTTACTCTCCCTCTCTGCGCACACATCCACACACACTCTTCTGTGTTCCCCTCACTCTTCCATGCAGACCAGAGCTGGATGCGTGCGATGCTCCTGAGAAGTACCCCCAGCTGTTCCACATAATGGTGGAGGTGGAGGTGGAGGCCACAGACAAGCAGAAGGACCTCACCCCACCCTGGGAGCAGTTCCCCTGTAAAGACCTCAGCCCAAACGTCCTCTTCACCTGTCACCAGGAGCACCAGGATGCCCTTGCTATAGCTGGTATACACATGCACATACACATGCGCACATGCAGATACACTAGTCTACACACACACAAACACAAGCACATACACACGCACACATGCTGACACACACGCAAACACACATACAGATACACACATGCAGATACACTAGATACAGTACACACACACATGCACACACACACACACACACACACACACATACACATTCAAACATGCAGAGATACTACAGTCTAGACATTAACACACACACACACATACACATACACATACTCATACACACAAACACAAACACAAAACTGAGATAAGTAATACTAACTAATACCTGATAAAGGCCTGAAGGTACAGATCATCACAGATGTGTAGAACCACATGTATTGGTACAAATGTTTTTTTCTTATTCACAATTCTATCCCTACAAGATGAGATGGAAGGGTTGGATCTAGAGGGTAAGACAGTAGGACACAGCCAAGAGCTAGAATACATCTGTAGTAAGCAGTGGAAAGTTCAATTTCAATTCAAACCAAAATTCAGAGACTGTAAAAAAATCAGTGAGCAGTGTTTCCCCTAGAATTTTTTTCAGGCCTGGTGGTACGCACCGAAAAAACCCTAAACGGAGGAGGCGCACGGGATGACATATGCTTCGGTCCGATGGCGCAGCAGGCGGTTTTGCAATTTATATTTGCGTTCAAATGTTTGCTCACTTGGTGTATCAAGACTTATAACAAAGTGATCACAAGGAGAGGATGACTTAAATAAAGTGGATTTATTGCATAAAAATAAATATTAACTTTGAAAAACATAGCACATCATGAACATAGTAGAGCTGTCAATCTTCCTCTATAATCCCATCGAAGTTCATTCCTTATTATTTTGAATATCAAATTTCATTCCTTGTTATTTTTTAATATTTGATTTATTATGCTCAAATGTAGCTTATTATTAATACTTACTGTACTTATACACTGTATACACAGGCTAATGCATTGCCAATGGCACTATTAAACGTTCTGTCCACTAGAGGGCATTATACCAATAAACATTTATTTCTTGCCAAGTAAATAGGCAGAAAATGATATTATATGAACGCCGCCTCTCAACGGCGTTAATATAATTAGCCGCGTTGTCTGTGGTGATAGAGAGCACTGACTCACGACTGGCGTTTTAAGGTCCTTTTACATTGAACGCGATTGTTGGTTGCGATTTTTTTCACACGACAATAAAATAACAAATCATCGAGTTGAATGGGACTGTACACATACAACGCGATTTCCGCTCTGCGAAAAGGCGACATTGACTGTCTTGGCGCCAATGTAGATTTTTTTACGGCTCCGTTTAACCAATCACATTCGGGTAGGTTGGTCATAGTTACCATGGCCACTGTACAAGTTGTAGGACATGGCGGAGGTAACAGCCTATTTACATTTCTCAACACAGTGTTCTTATCGCATCCATAGTGGTAAACTACCCTTATAGACCTATAATTACTGCTATCTATTATATGTATTGATCATTCATCTCGATAGCGGTCGGCGCTACAAGCCAATGTTTACTTGCACTGCGGTACGTGAATATAGGTTGCTTTTGATAGCATGATGGTGTGCAGTTGAATCGTAACCGTTTCGTTTTGGATACCAACTTTATTGAAGAGGGAAACTAACGTCTCCAAAACACACCCACTTATCATAATCCCCCTCATCCGCGAACAGCCATTCGCTACACTGTTTAATTTAACACTTGGATTAAAAACTAAAACCCCTGTGTAATTGAATCTTCTAAATACAGAGTATATTTTGGTGAAAGGGCGGAGCATAAGCTCGTCTTCACTATGCTATATAGGTTGAGTGTTCCATCCGTCTTTTCACCGGCGCGATTATTATTGTAATATGCCGCATATTCGCATCGCGGCTGATGTAAAGAGTTTTTAACGTGCGTGTAGACTTTATTGTTCATCAGGCGTGGCGTGAGAAAAGCATTTCGTTTTCACATGCGGGTAGGCAAAGGCGAGAAGGGCGAGATTCGCATACGTTAGCGTAAGTTTTGGAGAAAAAATTTGAGATATGTGGTTGTCCGTCCCAGCTTTTTCTCTTTTTAGGGGCCATGTCACGTTATCTAACCTCTACCTGCATCGCACAGTATCTCGCGCTCTCGCTCCGCAGTAATTTAAAGGGACTAATAGCAATGGCACTCGCATAAGATAAGATAACGCCGCGTTATTTTTATTGCATACTTTTTTAAAATAAGAATAATTATTAGTGCATTTTATATATATGTGTGTGTGTGTATATATATATATATATATATATATATATATATATATATATATATATATATATATATATAACTGTAGCAGTTATATCTGTGTGTGTGTGTTAGCCTAACAGTTAGCCCCCTAGAGAAGAGAGTGAGAGATAATCGGTTACCTAGTTGTCTAGAGTGTTGCTATGTACCTCGTGATGCTTTTCTTCTTGTTCTCTCTACCTCCTTGCTTTCTTTCTTTCACCTGAACTTTAATCTATGTCTATATCATTCTCTCCTCTCCATGTATTCCAATCTCTCCTTTTCTGCCTCATTCACCATCACTCCTTCTCTTCCCTCTTTCTCCTCCAATGCTAATTAATTCCAACCCCCCCCCCCCCCCCCCCCCCCCCCCCTCACACATAGAGCCCAGCCGGCCCTCCGGCGGTCCGGCGGTCCGGGGCCACGGTGAGGAGAGCGAACCCTCAGACGACGAGATCCTCTCCCTCTCCAGCCAGCAGAGCAACACTAGCACCGCCGCCGCGGCCAAACCCTCCTCCAGCTCCTCCACCGCCGCCGCCTCGGTGGAGGCCGATCTCTTGGGTCTCGGCGGGGAAGCCATCGACCCGGCCGGGCAGTCGTCACCCGCTTCTGTTGCTAATACGAATACCAACACCAGTACTAGTGCTGCCGCGACCACAGACCTACTGGGGGACCTGTTTGGGGCCCCGGCCTCGCCGGTCAGCGCGGCCTCCTCCGCTAAGTCCACGCCGCACAAAGTAGCGGCCAACGGAGCCTCTCCCTGCCCCTCGCCCGCGCCAGCAGGTCAGCAGCACGGAACGGGACGTTTCTGTGGCGGTTTTTTATGAAGCCGGTGTCGTTTTGTCGTTTCCGTGCTACGCTTAACTGTGTCACATTACACATTATAGAAACATTATATAATACGGTGTGCTGTATGTGTCGCAGCCGCCCATTACAACTGCACATTTTAATAGAGGGAATTGAATACAATTGATTGATTATGCCACATGGAAATATTGTCAATAGTTGTTAGCCTATTAATTGGGGGCGGGTGGTGGCTCACCCTGTACGTCTATCACCCACATAGGCAAAACGCCTCGCTCCGACCTGTAGTCATTTTGCTACATTTTGCCCTCTCTTTTTTTACAAAAGCAATGGAAGAGTTGTCCTTGTTTGTAAACGTATTCATAGAAACTCTCTTCTTCTCTTCTGTGGTCGTCCGTCCGTCCGTCCCCCCCCCCCGTCCCCCCCCCCCCCCCCCCCCCGCCAGCGTTCGACCCGTTCGGAGCCGCCCCCACCCCCAAACCCCAGGAGCTGATGGGCTCCATCTTGGGACCAGGTAACGTGGGGCAGCCAGACCCCTTCCTGCATGGCTCTCGCTCTTCCTCACCCATAATGGGTGAGGAACCCTTCTGCATCCCCCATGCCCTCACCGTCCTCCTGTTTACCTCCTGGTCTGCATCTGAGGGCACCTCACACTTAGGAAGCACACAGGTGGAGCAATGCCACAACAGAGGTAGGGTTGGTGTTTCTGCATTTGCTCAGAAGAATCCTGCTGTGGATCACACACACATTCATCTAGAGCATTATGGCTGGCCCTGTCAGGGCGTGGTGTGTGGGATAACGAGATACTCAAGGTATTTAATCATAACTGGATTCGTCACACCTGTCTGTGAACAAACTCCACAAGAACCATTTAAATGCAAGTGTGATAGGTTTGAACACTGCAAAAACATAATATCTGGCAGATTATTTAGTAATCTGATGGTAAAAATGCCTAATTTTCTTGCAGTGACTGCATGAAACAAAACCATGGATGTCAACAATGCTTTCTGCATGATGCCTGCAAGTAAATGTAAATGGAATGCATTCAGTCTTCTGTGCCTGCTCTCTTAACACCGGGGCTTCGGTGTTGGGTCATGTCTGTGTATGTACATCCAGGTGCACCGGAGATATACTGTGCACTAGTTCATGAGTTTCACTTGAATCCAAGTGAAAACGTTAGGAAGTAGTAGGACAACTATATGTATATATTTGGTTATCGTCATACAATTGTGATGGTTGCACCATAGTATTATTTACCCGTAGATTTGCTTGTGAGGCCAGTAAAAATAGTATACCCTGGTGGTTATTCTTTCTGTTCTCGGATAGGCCGGAGTTCCCCAGTCCTGCCCACCACCCCAACTGTCAACATCCAGCAGCAGAACGCCTTGGGAGGTTGGGACTGGAACAGACCGGCAGCCGCAGGCACAGGTACACACACCATCCCTGGATCCTCAGTGCATTCTGAACACGTCTTTTCCTCTGCAGGAAATATAGTAAATAAAAACAGATTGGCACTGGGCTCTTCACATGTGGACTGTCTTGTGTTTTGGGCCACTGTTACTGACACTCAGTGACAGTGGATAATGCTGAACCATTTAAGTCAGTTTGACCTTTTTTCATTTTTTACGCTAGCGTTTAATAGCACTTTATTGTAAATTATCCCTCAGGGTAAAATGTATTTGTTGTCACATGGCACTGCAGGTCCCCAATGGTTTGATTATTATTTCCCGTTACATGTTAAGGAAAATACGCGCTGTCTGTCGGATCAAATGAATGATTCGTACTTTATGTTATTCCATAACCAATTTTTTTATTATATCTCTCGTTGTATTGGTTTGCCCTATTATGGACAATGCGCAAAAATAGATATTAGAATACGGTTCGACTGTGTTTTTTCTAGAAGGAATATTCTAACGGCATTTTTGACCAATTATGACAGCCCAAGTGCACACACACTCCACACACACACACACACACACACACACACACACACACACACACACACACACACACACACACACTGAGCATCTCTCTACATCCACATGCACAAACTCTACAGACAAACACACACACACACACTGAGCATAGACCCAACGGTGTCCTCTACTGAAATTGATCAGAGGCACATATAAGAAAAATGAATGGACCAACATGCTTGAACACACAGATACGGTCTGCATTAATATGAGGTCTCCTGTAGGTCAATGGGTGAATAATAACACCATACCGGTAAACCACAGTGTTAAAACTGACCTGGGGGGGGGGCGCCCCAGTGGCTCACCGGGTAGAGCGCGTACCATAAGGCTTAGTCCTTACGGCAGTGACCTGTCTATCTCACTATCTTCATGAATAATGCAGAAATAAACCGTCAAAATAAAAAACTGACCTGGAGTCTGTCTTGACCATTTTGTTACCTTTTCCTATGGCAGGCTTTGGCGTGGGTAGTCGCTCGGCAACAAGCAGTCCCACAGGCTCCGTCCACAGCACCCCCACCCACCAGTCCAAGCCCAACACGCTGGACCCCTTTGCTGACCTCGGCAGCCTCGGAGGTTAGGTGACAACCAGACTGAGACCGATACAGATACAGCAGAACACAGAGCAGGCCCATAAGACATTCATGTCATTTATAGAAATATGCAAATTATATACATATATATTTTTTTGTTTGTTTGTAACGAGCCAGTGAACCCACTGTTTCTGATGGAATTCGAACACTATGAGATTTAAAAAAATTAGTTTTGGGCTGAGAGTTTTAGGAAAGAGGGGGTCATGTTATCCCCATGGTTACGACCCACGCCAACTTTATGATACATTTTTAGTACCGTCGTTGTGTATGAGCGTTATAATGAGTGATGTTGTACATGAAATACGCCACACACCGATACATCGCTGCTCAGACGGAGCTTCACCATCCACACACACCATGGCGTTATACTATGAGTGTTCGAAAAGCTCAGCTTTCTCTCGGACGCCGCAGTCAACCGCTGCCCAGACAGAGGTCCACACAAACCGCGCCACCGGTACCCCTTGGTCGTGACGTCTGAGTGCCTCGGAAAAGGTACTCAGACGTCACGAAAAGAACGCCACCTGTGTTCGCAGCAGAGTGGAACGTTCACATAGTGTTTTGGGGAAAATGGCAAAAACATAGGATTTTACCCCTTTTTTCTCTAAATTGGGGACTTATTTAAGTAACAGTGATAAAATGGCATAGATTACCGTGTTGACGATCATATAAGACAAATGACCACGTTTAAAACAAGTGGTTTTGGGTTCACTGGCTCTTTAAATAAAGTTTTCATGGTCTTTTCTGTTGCAGTTATAGAAATAAATTATTAAAGATGAATTAATAAAGAGAAGGTCTTTATTTCTCTCACCATCCCCCTTTGTCCTGTTTCTGCCCCCGACTCTCCCTTTTCCCAACAGGTGGCTCCGGCTTCTCCAGTAAGCCCACCACCCCGACGGGCACCACCCCGGTCTTCCCACCCATGGGCTCCCCCTCCAGGCCCCCTCCCTCCCCGCAGCATGCAGGGAGGGTGGGCTTCCCCTCTTGGCAGCCTGGTAGTGTTGGTGCTGGTAGTGGAGGGCCCGCAGTGGCTGGAGGTGTTGCTGGTGGTGTTGGGTGTGGTGGTGCTGGTGGGTGGCCGCACCCGGGCCCCAGCCCCCAGCCCAAGCCCAGCCCCAGCCACACCCCCATGGCCCACGCCTCTCCCCAGAACAGACCCAACTACAATGTCCACTTCAACCCCATGGGCGGAGGCTCCCCGGGCCCCGTGGGGCAGAAAGCCTCGGCTGGGATGCGTGAGTCATGGGTCTCAGGGCAGGGGTGGTTCTGATGCAGGAGCGTTGTCGTGGCGATACCTGGAGCTTGTGTACGCAGGACACAAGGGAGGAATGTGCAGTTTGTTTGATTTATTTCCACCGATGAGCAACCTCAAATGACTTCGATACCCCTGCAATATATGGTTTAAAAATATACATGGAAGTAATTGAGATAACTAATGGTCTCTCTATCTGTTTCTGTTCCTAGCAGCTCCTAAACCAAAGGTGTCCAATGCCAACTTTGATGACCTGCTGTCTGGTCAGGGCTTCTGCGGGACCAAGGAGAAGAAGGGACCCAGGACAATAGCGGAGATGAGGAAAGAGGAGATGGCCAAAGAGATGGACCCTGAGAAGCTGAAGGTAGAGAAATGCACTCAAGATCAGTGGTTCTAAAACTAATTTTGTATGTACTAAGATATTTCAGCCAAGTACCCCTCAACATTTTGGGTAGGATTCTTTTTAATAAAATGATAAAGATAATAAATAATGTATCTTAATAAGGCATCTTTCCATTCCGACCTGTGTATTTGCCTGTGTGGACCTGTTGTTCACATGGACTTCCACTGACTGGGCTGCTCCGGCCCTCCTTCTCCGCCTTACCTCTCCTCCTCCCTGCTGCGTGTGTCCCAGATCCTGGACTGGATTGAGGGTAAGGAGCGCAACATCCGCGCACTGCTGTCTACTATGCACACGGTGCTGTGGGAGGGGGAGACGCGCTGGAGGCCCGTGGGCATGGCTGACCTGGTGACCCCCGAGCAGGTGAAGAAGGTGTACCGCAAGGCGGTCCTGGTGGTCCATCCGGATAAGGTGCGTGGAAGAAGTGTCTTTGCCTGATTCGTCTGAATCTAAGTAGGGATGGAGCATTCTAGTACAGTGAAAGAAACTGTAAAGTTTGTAAGTTGTAATATTCATTCTTACACCACAGCACTGTTGAATACTTGATTCTGATTTGACAATGATGTTCCATGGATGTGCATTATTATAAAATAACAGGACACCGAATCAATGTGCTACAAATCCAACATTAACAACAACGGTCAAACAGAATTATCGACCCGATGTATTCTTGACAACGCAAAAAAAATATGCTCAAAGCACAGTGGAAGAATATTTAAATATCAACTGAATAAGTAGATAAAAAATTTAATTGATGAAAGTAACTAGTATCTAATCTAAGCAGAATAAACCTTATTCCTTAAATAGTTAACAATGGATTAATTCTGTAGACTTATTGTTATTGAATGATTTAATAATACACCTCTGGTAGATGTGAGAGGAAGTAAAGACTTACAAACTGGTAACTTATTACTTTTCCCCACAGGCCACTGGCCAGCCCTATGAACAATATGCCAAGATGATTTTCATGGAGCTCAATGACGCCTGGTCAGAATTTGATAGCCAAGGACAAAAGCCTCTCTACTGAGCGACCCAGTGAGACGACATGTGGAGCAGAGAGAGAGAGAGAGAGAGAGAGAGAGAGAGAGAGAGAGAGAGAGAGAGAGAGAGAGAGAGAGAGAGAGAGAGAGAGAGAGAGAGAGAGAGAGAGAGAGAGAGAGAGAGAGAGAGAGAGAGAGAGAGAGAGAGAGAGAGAGAGAGAGAGAGAGAGAGAGAAGATCCTGCCACCACTGGTCATCATGCTATCACTGCTCCGCTCCCATCTGCCTTCATATCAGTTGCTTGGACCCCCAGCTTGTCTTTGTTCCCAGCTCCCACCATCACCACCACCCTCTCTACCCCGACAAAGACTTGAGAATGACAATAATGACAGATAATGACAAGTACTGTGTCCAGACTAATAAGAGTGAGAGAATCATGAAGAACCGACCCTAGCCTGTCCTACACCTACCCCGCCACGATATAGTGTAGTGTCCAGGGCAACAATGTCCATCCGTTTGCATGGTCCGTCCTACCATAGCCCTGAAGCAAGGTACCCAGCAGAGCAACAGCCCTCAACAGCGAGACGAAGTCCAGCAGACAGAGATTCCAACCAAGTGAATGGAAGAGGACTTAACCCAATGAAGAGCATTAGGAGAAGCATGGTGTACCACATGCTGGTTCTGAGAATGGAACACAGTTTAGGGTTGTTGTTGTTGTTGCAGTGGGCATAATGGAAGATGGAGCCCAGCAGAGCACTTATGGAAGTTTGTTTAGACATTTTTCCTGACAGCAATATGCATTCAGTGTTTTATTTTCTTCCAGGAAATGAATATTAGATATTTGAAGTTGGGGAGTGTGGCTATATTTAGGAATGATAAGGTAATCCATAACAGGGTGTTCATATTCAGGCCAAACTTCCTCATAATATGCTACTCCTATTGACGAGAATCATTTGCATTTATTTATTTTTTAGCAATGGAACTCATATTACGTTTGAAAAAAAAGATATACAACAGATTTTCCTGGGGAACGCCCAGTTCCCCCGAAAACACGTTCCAATCATTTTAAAATGAATTCGACCAATTTCGGAGACCAAATGTCTTGCTAAGATATGTCAGTTAAGATAACCCCAGAATCCAAATTAGTGGTGGTAAACAAGCAGTTCTACACATTTGGCATTGCAGTGTTTACGATCCTCAAAAGTAATTCTGATTTACAAATAGCACATGTACAGTACCATTCACACAGTACCAATACTGTACAATTGTTCACACAAGGTACGTTACAGCACGGGCATTTTTTTGGATGTATATTAGTCTATTGGCAGCAGAGGGGCTATGTTAGAAGCACAACTACAGATGGGTGCAGGTTTAACCAGAAATGTTGTAATTGATAATTGTCGTTATACTTGTACCATATTCAGCATATTTTTTTATGTTCCCTGGAAAGGTGCTGGCTATGTGTTAAACACTACACGTACGTATCTGTAGTATACAGTTGGATTTACAAAGCGATGTAACATGAGTCATTTACATTACGCTGCTTTTTTAGTGACAAATTCCTCCTATGGTTTGCGATATGGATTAGCTAGCATCCCAGGGGATAACATGAGGCGCACACTACAGAAACCCTCACGGATCATAGTGTAGTAGTTCTAGGCTGCGGTCGGATAGTCTTTTTCCCTTAGGAAGGTTCCTAACTGACTGAAATGACCCGGAAGTATCTAAGTAACAGCCACGATATGAGCTGTTAGAATTCTCTAAATGCTACGGAAAGGTGCTTCAATGCTTCCTTTCATATTTCCGTTAGCATAGAGTACACTGGACCCTCCTTTACGAAATATAGGAGATAGTGCCGTCCCACAATTCCTTGCAGCAGGAACATTTAGAAGCGACCATTCGGCCGTTCACGGACACAAACGATCAACATGACCGACAACTATTTTCATACAATCATACTAATTGGGATATGTGTCCATACATATCAGTGGACAGGAGTGTGCACGTGAGCAACCATTCTCAATTGACAACTATTTTGTTATACTTTTGTTACTGGGAGCCTTTATTTCATATTTTTATTATCTTAATTTCAAACTTGGTAATGAAGTGGGTTTATTTTTTTACCGGGTTGTCCACGTTTATACAGCCTGCATGAAACAACACGGAAAGAACACACGGGTCAAAATATCTAAGATACGCTTTTAGTAGCCCATCTTCGGAACATATGTATGTAGTTTCATCGCGGCAGACCCACATCCATAACATCCGCCGTCGCATAATGACGTAGGCCTACCCTATAGGTGCAGTCGGATTTTCTTGGCACCGCGGTTGGCTTCTCCTAAATCCTTATGAATTCTCCTTCACCGCTTTCCTTGACCTCATGACGTTTTCGGTCAAGGAAAAGAGGTTAGGAAAGTTAATAGGAGGTTTTTACTATCCGACCGCAAACCTAGCCTTTCTCGTGTCCTTAAAGGAGTGGCGTGTGATACGGACCTGACTGAAGAGCCCTATTGAAACATCTGGTTATTATCCACTGTTGAGTCCATCTCCACTGTGGTATCTGAGTCTGAATGTAGGGCACGATTTTAGTCGGAAGAACAAAATGTGTGGTAGCCTATTTTGTGGATGACTATTCTATTACGTATCTCTGCCTCATTTCTTTAATGTCCGATTCTACTGAGAGCTACATTTTGGTGGCTGCCGGTCAAAGGGGATATGAGACAAACCGGCCTTAGTGGTTTCAACGTGATTGCTTGTGTCCATCTATTGCCTGCCTTCTGATAGCAACATTATCCTGTAACATCACTGACATTTATTTATTTTCTATTTAATCATTATGTAACATTATGTCTGACTTAATAAATAAAAATGAACCATATCAAATGTGCAGAATGGAAAACATTGTATAAACAATTTATCATGCTCCTCGTCACTGGTGCTGTTTAAAAAAAACTCCTGAAATGCACAGTACAAATACTCCTACCTACAGAGATCTCATGTTTTAGGACTGCCGCCAAGAGGTTCTGAAGGAACAGAGTGGATTCTAAGTTCGGAGGAAGGGTGTTTGACACTGGTTCTCTGGTGACCAGAAGAACTGTGTATAGTACACTGGAAATAGTGCATCGTGCTTCTGTACGGCAGGGCGACACCACGCTGACCTGGAACAGGTCTTGTCTACAATCGCTGTCTATTTGCCACTGGAAGACCATGTTTAGAAATACTAAGCCTCTGTATATCCTACTGGATGGATGTGTGTGTGTGTGTGTGTGTGTGTGTGTGTGTGTGTGTGTGTGTGTGTGTGTGTGTGTGTGTGTGTGTGTGTGTGTGTGTGTGTGTGTGTGTGTGTGTGTGTGTGCGCGCCGTTGGAACCTGTGGTGTGTGAGGATGTGAGGCAACATGGTTGTAGACTACTGTATGTGTTTGCTCATCTGATGTTTCAACTATTATACTAAACCGTGTACACATCTGTTTGTTTCCCTCAGTTCTGCTTACCCTCAGAGGATGTGTGTGCATAGAGATTATACTAAAATAAAATCTAGTGAAACGAAATTAGACAATATGTGCGTAGCAAACTAGGCTGAGGTTATCTCTGGCCGTTTTCATTTGTTTTACT